>BMAO01018756.1:0-80483 GCA_019973975.1 Trichonephila clavata | reverse complement strand
ATATGTTTATTTTTTATTAATTGTTTGTATAATTGTTGTTAACTGCTCATTTGTTAAGAGGTAATTGAAATTTACCTTTTGTGTGTGTGTGTATTTTTATTTTTGAATTGTGAAAAACTATATTAGAGTGTAGTTTAATTTATTATTGTAAACTGCCGAATTTTTTATTAATATGTGCTAATGCTGTAGTCTTATCTGGTTTGTTTTTTGATAAGTATTAAAGATTGAACAAAACCTGTTATATCTATTTGTAAAATCAAAATAAATTTTGAATAATAGCATTGAAATTAGTTATAATTTTATATAATTACCTCATTGCATAATTAATTATATAAAATTATTTTGTGTGACTGGTGTTTCTCAGTTTATTTAAAAACATATCAATGGGAGTGTGTTTTAATATCTGTTATAGCAGAAATAAGATTGTGGTTTTAAACATTTTAGAGCAATTAAGAATTGTCTTTTATTTTTTAAATAAATAGAAAATGTATTTCCTAAATTGTTTTTTCTAAGAAAATATTTGAATAAGTTTATTTTCTCGTTTAATTAATTTTAAAGTAAAATATTGCATTTAATTGGACCAACATTTTGAATTATGCATTGGATTAAAGTGTTCTGTATTTAATCAGCAAAAATAATTTTGAATTTTCTAATTATTGCAATTGATATTCTTTTAATGGTATTGTATGATATTTCTGTGTACTTCAAACTGCAATTGCAACAAATAATAATATTTGTTTTTAAATGTTAATTCTGTAGTATTCAATGGAACCTGGTTGTATGCAGAAAAATTCCAATTATATATTAAATAGAAATGTAAATGTCAAAATATTCTAATTTTTTTGGTACATTTGTAACAGAAAACTATGAAATTATTAGGATTTTATATTAAAAAGATTAACGTATAAAGTTGTAAAATTGAATTCTAGTACTCAATTAATGTTTTATAAGTTCAAAATTCACATTCTAGATCTGAAAAAGGGCAAAGCTGGAAAATGTTAAAAGAGTGGGATGATAAATGAGTTTTTTTTGGAAACAGGGGAAATATAGTTATATATTTATAATAATATGTGCTAATAATTTTCCTTGAGGAGAATAATATATATATTTTTAAACTATCAAAATTGTTTAAATGAAATTATTTATTAATAATTCACATTTACAAAACATAGAAGCATTGAAGGTTATATGAAAATGCCCAAGATAAAGAAGTCTGCAAATTTTATCAAAAATTAACACTGCAGATAGTATGTTATAAAGGAGTTTAATTGTTCTTTAGTTATGAGATTTTCTTAAAATTTTCTCTTTGTAAAAAATTTAGAAAATAAGAATATTTTTTATTCAATCTTATTTAGCAATTATTATTTTATTGATAGTTTAAATCCCTATAATTTTACTTAGTAGCATTAAAAAATTACTGTGGTAAAGAGCAATCTTAAATGTGATAAAATTAACACAAACAACAATATTTATGTTTTTATTTAATAACATTAACTCTTGCCTTTTTTAGATTTCAGTGAAACATATCAATTTTGGGGAAAAGGCTTTTGAATGGACAACTTTTTTGAAAATTATTAATAAAAAAAAGAAAATTATATTTAATTTTTTACATTTATAATACATGAATATCAGTTTTAAAATAATTATTTATTGACAGCCAGCTTTGTTTGCTTTTTTAAATCTTATTTCATTCATGAATTAAATAAATAAAAAAATATATATATTTATATAGAAATTAATTTATTATAATCGTCACATAACATTTTTAAATATAGGTAAAATGTTTTATTTCTCCTATTTTAAAGAGAAAAATAATTTATCTTAATGCAGAAAATTTGTCAACAAAACTACATTTCATAGATACTTGTGAAATATATTTACACAAATTTTTATGTTTTCTTCATACCAAATATTAATAACAACCATTATTGTATGTATGTTTTGTAATATCTTTATGAATTAATTTCATAATGTAAAAAGATTAGTGCTGCAAAAAAATTTCTTTTATGTTATTGTATATCTTGTCAGAATTTTTTTTTTTTTATAAAAAAATAAGTTCTGCATTTTGAATGTATATCAAAAAAGAAATCAAAATGTAATCTCTGAAAAAAAAATATCATTTTTACATTCTTTCCATACACATAAATTCGGAAATAACACAGAATTTTGTAAAATATTTTTTGCATTATTGTGTAGTATATATTAGTGATGCCAGATTGGATTTTTTGTGTAAATATCAAATCTATTTCAATTAATGAACTGTCATATGGCATCTGTTTTATATAAATTGTCTCCTTTCTAATTTTAGTCATTAGTGTTGAAATATTAGCAATTACTGTGTTATATATATAATAAATTTGTAAATTGATAGTTTTTTTTCTTTGAAGATTCAATGGAATGTTTATTGTGATCTTGTTTGAATTGGAATCATAAAACAGAAAGAAAGGTATTTTGATGTTCATAAGAATTTGTACAGTGGACAAAAAAGAATGATCTAAAATTATAGAGTAATATATAGATAGAGCTATAAAGGTAGAGGATTAATTTTGTGTCCAAGAAGGGGCAGCATGCAAAATTTCAGAAAAAAGCATGTTGCTTTTTTTGTTTTTGTAATGCATAATTTTTTCTTCAATTGAGGTTTAAATAAAAACTTGCTTGTCTTTTTTACTAACAAAATTTGAAAAAATATATGTTTATCACATGCAACGATTTATGGCTTTCATTTAAATAAGCCAAAACATAGGTGAAGCAACTCCACTTCTATCGTTCAAAACTATTAGTGACAGGAATAAAAAGATCCTTATAGTTGACATAGTATGAAATTTCTTTCTTGTCCAGTTTTCAAAAATGCATGCCTGCAGATAGGTGATCCAGTTTCTGCCTCAAACATCATCAATAACTGGTAGTTGAAGTTTAAAATTCAAAAAGGCCCAATTTATATAACATATGTTTATATAACTATGTTCTTCCTCCAAAATAATTTTTGTGCATAAATTTTGTCATTTATTTATATTCAGCATTGCTTACATTTTAACGACTGAAGAAGTTGAAAAGGATTTATATCTTTTTAACTCTCATCTTTTAAAATAAACTGAAAAAGAAATATATATATATCTATACCTTAACTGTAAAGTTTATTGTTAGAGTTAAGATTTTTAAGGTTTATTCTAAGAAAAGAAACTGGACTTAAGAAGCAGAAAAATTCATGTTATCTAAAAGATGTAGTTTCTTGAGTAGTATAAAATGAAAATATAGAATATATATATAAACAGAGTTGTGTAAAAGTTTGTTTCATCTTTGATGCATAAAAAACATGACCTTGAAATATATACTGATTGTTTCTATTCTGTTTGAATAAGTGCCCTTGTTACCTTCCTTAACATACAATTTCACTTTTCAAAGAATTTTTTGAAATTTTCATGTCATTATCAGACTTTCTGGGTAGCTGATTATTTTATATTTTAAAACGCATATACAATGGGGAAAAAAATATACGCCTCACTTTACCTAATCTTTTGTTTTGCAAGTTTTCATCAAATATAATACATATCAAAAACTTATTATATCATGTTCTTTGATTTAACTGAACTATAATTATTCACTCTAACTGCCACATAAATTTTGTGAGCAGCAGTGATTCAATGAAAAGTATTGTTTGAAATTAATGGTGAACTTGTTCTGTGTGTATTGTAGAAGTTTCAGTGATTGATGTTGATGGATTTCATATAATTTTTAATTATGGACATATACTAAGATAATTAATAGTATTAAATAAATCTTGAGAACAAGAATTGCACTTATGGGTACATGGTATAATTTACGTAAAAAAATTTAATTTAAGGATTTTCAAAAATTTTTTGGTTGTCTCCTATGTTTGAAAACTATGTAAAACAGATTTTGGGCTCAAAATTTCATAAAAGGTTAACCTTTTAATTTTTAAGGAAAAAACTTAAAATTCGTAAAGTGATTTTAAAATGCTACTCCTCTATAAAATTTACATACACACATGCAATTTGATTTACAAGTATGTCAAACTATGTATGACAAAAGCTCATATGGGTTTTGCGACAACATGATTGGTATTCGTACAATACTTTTTATGAATGCTTACTGAAAATTCCTTAAGAAATGTACAAATTCTGAGTTCCAACTATTTTTTTAAAAAATAAGTATTGCTTTGATTCAAAAATGCATACCAACTTTTGTTACATGTACTTTTAGCAATAGGTAAAAAATAATTCAAAGCTTTAGGCACAATAGAAAAAATCCGCAGCATTTTAAATGAAGACAAATTAGTTATTTTATCTTTCGCAGATAAGTAAGTTTAAAGTTTTGATTTGCTATAGGGATGTGAATAAAAACGAATGTAAAAGCTATCATAATTCTGCATTTTTTAAGTTTAGAACTTTCAAATTTTGTGAGGTTATAGAAAAGTATATAAAGAATAATTTAAGCTAAAAAATAAGATTTGATTTTTTGACAGATTTTTGTCAGTTGAATCGTACTGTGTCCCCTTAAAAATACTTTACAAAACATTATGCTCTGTTAAATTAATTTTTGTTCACTATTGAAGACTGAATTTCTTTACAAGTGTGGATATGCATCTTCAAATATACTGTATATTGTACTTTTTACTAGGCAATTTATTCTTGCCACATTTTAAGTCCATCTGTTTTTACGAGCAAATAAACTCAAAAAATAATATGCTTTAATGATTGTGCTTGATGCAACTGAATACATCATAAGATAAAATTAAAAACTAAACTGTTTTCACATTAATGGATAACTAATTAACTATTTAAGCAAAAATTATTCGTCTGGTCCAAAGAATAAACATTTAACGGAGATTTAATTGTGTTGTGCTTTGAGGATTATTGCACTTTGTCTTCACAGGCTAGAAACAAAAACACCTTTTCTCTGTTTTATGATCTGAGTATTTAGAATAATCTTTATAGAATATTTTTTTGTTAAATGTGTGTTTATGTTAGTAGATGTGTGTGACAAGATTGTATTTCCAAATGAAAGAGTTTTGTGTAACATTTTTGTATAACTAACTTGTATTTCTTAAAAATACAATAACAGTTTTTGATGTATTTACCTGGTGATATTAATGTGATGCATTGAATTTTCTCTTGAATGTTTTTTATGTATTGATTTTTAAGTTCTTGGTTAGTTGCTGAGCTTTTCTGAACAGATTAGATTGGTGATGAATATCTCTTTGCTGTAAATAAATGTAATTTCATTAATATTTCTTGTGAAGAAGATGTGAACATTCATATTTAAGTTAGTAGATTATTTTTTAAAATTTAAAAGGAATGGCATAGATATTAAACATTGATGTAATGCATATATATATATATATTTGTAAAATTTCTTTTGTGATAGAATGTCTACTAAATATGCTCATTATAATAATTTAATATATGAAGTATGGCTTTGTTCCTGTTTATTTATGTACTTTTAGAAATTATTTATTAACATAAATACTATAGACATTTAATGTTTTTTACACAGTCCTTTCTAAGATTTATTTGCAATTGATTATTTCTCTGTTATTGCAATCTTACTGGTTTGACTGATATGAAGGGGGGGGGGAATTAATCAGTGTTCTTGTAAAAAAAAAAAGAAGAAAAAAATTGAGGGAATACTAAATTATTAACTAGTTATATTTTCTTTTTTTTAAAAATATTTCTTTGTTCTATATATATATAACAGTAATACTGACTAAAAAATTACGTATAAATCTTTCATGCATAAGCTATGTCTTCATCTAAAAACTAGAAGCAATTCAGTTTAGAAAATGAATCAATTCAGAAACGTTTTTATCTCCAGATCAGTTTAAATAATTAATTTAGGAAACTTGTAAGATATAATAATTTAAAAGAAATAATATTACTTACACAGAATTATAGTACAAAGTTTTGAAAATTTTATAAGCATTTTCACATTAAAAATTCATATTTTTCTAACAAAGACTACCATTACTTTTTTTTCAATGAAAGGTATCAGTATTTTGTGCTTCAAAATACTGATTTTTGTCAACTATATTCAAACTAATTTAAGACATTATTTTAAGATTAAAAATCTGTCTTTCTGAACTTTAACAAAAAACTAGTAATATTAAATAAGTATTCTGCAAAGGAATAATTGTAATTACACAAAACAAGAGGATTATTTTTTTCAGAATATTTATTTTACCTGCAATAGTTGTTGAAAACTCAACTGAAAGAAATATATACACCTTTTATCTATGGATATGTTGAAAATAAGTTACTCAGAAATTAAGTTTACAAGAAATATTAATTTTCTTTCCTTGCATTTCTCCTCTTTTCCGAAAAACAAAATTCTGATTTTAATTTTTTGTAATTCCTTGAATCGACTATTTTTACATAAATTTTATTACTATGCTCATTCTTTAAAAAAAAATGTAGCTAAAATAGAGCCGTGAATTTTAAGTTATCGATTGTTCTTAAAATAAATATTCAAATGTAAAATATTTTAATTAATAGAAGTAAAATATCCAAGTTTGGATAGTCTGAATTAAAATTGTTTTTCTTCTAGTTGAAGACATAATTAACCATAATATATATAAATTACATCTGTTTTAATTAATACAGTTTTGGAGAAAAGCATCATAAGAAATGATCATGTAAAGAAACCGATTCAAATCGTATGTGATTTGTATAATTGTTTGTGATGTCATTCGAAAGCAATAAGAAGTGCTAAGAATCCAAAAGATTCTGTAAAGTTAAGTTGTTTTCGTTTTGAGATATATTTTAATGTCATTACAATTTATAAAATACTCTGTTTAATGTGCTCAAAAGTTCTTCTGTTGTTGCTGTTTAATAAAGAGGTGACAATCTCTTTAAGTAAACCAAATCTGAAGTTTTTAATATTGTAATACAAGACTGAGTTCTCTTGTCAATGATTTATCGTTCTAAGAGCACTTCTGTCTGAACAAATGTTTAATATTGGAAAAAGCACCTGTATTGATTGTAAACTTTCATGAACTGTTTGTTCAAACTTCACAACTGTAAAATTAACATTTCAACTTGATCATCCTTCAAATATGTAAAATGAATAAGCACATTAAGCCCAAAGATATGTGATAAAATAAAAATGGCACACAAACTGTATATTGTTAAGACATCACAAATTTTATGAAAACAGAAGAAAAAAACAAGCAGAAGTACAATAATTAAAATCTATTTACCGTCCCGTGTTAAAAAAATGAAATAATAAAGAAATCATAACAAGAAAAATTAAAGGCTTTATTTTAATTAAGGGTGTGCCAAAGGTACTGTGTATCATCAAGTATATGTTAATTGATGATTTTGTGTATTTTTTAAAACATTTTTTTTGTGCAAGTTTGGTATTTTAAATTGATGTGGCTAGATTGTGGATATTGTGTTTCCTGCTTTTGCTGTTTATAGTTGCATATTTATATATGTGTATATACATTTTTATTCTAAATAAATGTTTTGATGAGAATTTTGCTCGTTTTTTTTAATTCATTGCTGTAAAGGAAATTAAAGTAGATTTGGCAAATTAAATCTTTGAATGAAGAAATTTTAGTGCAGTTCAATTTATCTACTTTGTATGGGTTATGGTATGGGGAACTACTCTGTACTCAGTTCAACCTATTTCTAAAATTGATCTTTCTCAGATTTTAATTGTGGCTGTTCAGGCATTATGTATTCCTCAAAAACATGCATGAATTTAATAGGTAATTTTTTCAGTCAACCAAAGGAAAAAAATAACATTTTACCTGCCTTGGCTGAATTGACCTTTCATATTAACATATACAGAAATGCATGTAAAACTAATTAAGTATTTCTAATATTTATTTTAATGAATGTTTAATGGTGTAAGTGGTGTTTACTACTGCTTTTCTCCAATTGTTTTGCTACATGGTGGTTAGGTGACCAATTATAGCAGCAAAATGTTACCTTGATCACATGATGCAAAAAATGTTGATTACTTAAAAATTCAAATCTAGATTGTGATTCACATCCATAGTGTATTATATGCTGGACGCGAGTTTTGCCATTTTTATATAGCAGTGTTTCCCAAACTTTTGACAAATGTGTACCCCTTCTATGATTTTCATAATGCTGAGTATTCGTGTCCCTAATAAAAAAAATAGATGTATTTTGATAACAATCAGAATATATTTTTAATGTTTTGTCACATACATTAAAATAGGAAAAGAGAAATATTATTCATAATAAAACATAAGTTATATTTTAATAATATTTTTTTAGATTAATGATGTGAGAAGAATTAAATTGTTTTAACTTGGACCCATGAGAACGTAGAATTAGGTACTGGGCATATTCCCATCAAACTCTCCCTGTACCCCTGGGGGGTGCATACTACACTTTGGGAAACACTATTATAGAGCAATGTAATATACCAAATCATAAATGTTGGTCTTATTTGAAGAGACCAGAAAGTTGTTACAAGAACTTGACGATAAGTCATGAAATAAGCATCTAATTGAATGAACCCATCAACTTATCCAATGCAGAAATTTCTAATGATCAGATATATTTTGGAATCAGAATGAGAAGCTGTTAATTTTGTTTGAAATGTTTGTTACTCAATCTCCAAACATGTTCATTCCTTTTATAAAAATTTAACCTTTCTGTAGGAAGTTCCCATTTAGACTATAAATTATTGTTGATGTCTATCAAAACAGTTTACGTTTACTCTGTTGAAACTTAACTTCTGGGTGATGAGTGTGACATAAACCAAGAAAGAAAAGTTACTTTGCACCCAATAAAATCAATTAAGAGATTGTTTGGAATGCTACTGTTGATAATTGTTTTTACAGATAACATCCTTGCTGGTACTCTTTGAATAAAAAGTAATTTATTCTTCCCGAATTTCAATCTTCATGTAACCAAAAATCAGTTCTATCATTTGGATTTCAAAAGGATAAGACTTGTTTGGGATGGGGTATAAATGAACTAAAATATGCTTGTTAGATAAATAATATGTAATATTTCTTACAGCTTAGAGTAAATCTTAAACTGAGGTAAATAGGTAAAATGTGATATTTTTTTTAACAGGATGAGAATGAAAAACAGAATTTACTCAAAACCATTTGTTTTATGGTGTGTAAGAAGTAGAGACTAAAAAGAATTAAAATTATTAAAAGGATAAGAATTTAAAACTAAAAAATATGGATATTATTTCTAATACTGATTAAATTAAGTCAAATTTTTTAAGCATATTAGCTATGGTAATGTAGTGTGAAATTTATATAAATCAAACCAATTTTTTTCAATTTCCTCAAAATTTTACAGTTTTAATAAATTTATACTTTTGAGTTACTTTTTAGCTTAAACATATTTTGATATTTTTACACTTTATACTAAAATGACTTAGAATTTTATTTTTGAGATCTACAATAGATACACCCTGCTTTTCCGGTATAGTGGTTAGTGACGCTGATTGTTGTGACATAGGGCCTGGGTTCGAATCCCGGAAAAGGTATGGATGTTTGTAAATGAATAGTACCCCCCTTCACAGCACAGGGATACTCTAAATAGCCATTGTGCAGCAAGTCCTCTTGCAAAGTTGGTGGAAGGGGAAGAGAGGTGGGAGACCCCTGACCACCCCTAAGTTGTTCTCCCACAAAAGTGAGATGGAACCAAAAAAATCCTACAGTCACCTGCATGGTTCTCAAAGCTACAGTTGACAGGCATACAATCTAACCCTTTTGCCATGATGAATTTCATGGGCCTCTATCTGGCCCTGCTGATCGGGTAACATTAGAAACAACAACATAATGGATATACAAATTAAAAATTTCAGTATGAAACACTATCTAAGGAAGAACTGATAGTTTTAACTACATTTTAATAGCTAAGATTAGATGTTATGATAAATGTTTCCTTTTCTCACTTCTAACTGTTGCAATATATTTATTACAAGAATAGAAAGCATACTTTCAAAATATAAATATAATTAATAGTAAGTTATTTTGTCTTGTTTGCAGAACAGACGTTGATTTCGTATTTGACAAAACCTTTAATCTTTATTAAGTAATATAATGATCAATAATAACTTAATAGAAACAGAGAAACTATATCAAATTTTTAAAATGTGAAACTGCAAACACTGAATTTAATTATAACATATTCCCACTTTTTCCTCTACAATTTTAAAATAGCAATACTTTCCTGTTTTGTTAAAAAAGAGAAGAATATACAGATAAGAAAAATCACGAAAACATTTATTTCTGCACAATTAGGAACCAGACAAAACATAAAAATGCACAAACATTAATTAACTTTATGTATTTCATATTTATATATGACGTAAAAAATATCTAATACCTAAAAATAAATTTAGTTCGGTAATACATACATAACATGCAAATAATGTTTCAAAATATTTTACGCAACAATAAACTGCTTATTAAAGGAGAAATACAAATATTTACATCATATAAGCTTTTTTTTTATAAAATCATACCACAGTTCCTAATCTAAAGTGAAGTATTTTTACAATTGTGCCCAGAATTAGCAAATAAGATGGCACAATAACAGTAGCACACAAAAATTTTCCATGGGGGAACTCGTATCATACCTAAAGACAATACCTATTGATTCGTCTGATTTTGCTAACAAAAAACAGTAAAAAATAAATTGTTCATTACAAGTACTTAATTAAATTTTACGTTATATATAAATAGGATTATCATCAATCGAAAAAAACTCAAGGGTTTTTGGGGGGGTCCCCTTGTGTGCGCCACTGCACAATAATATAACATTTCATTGCGCCACTGCACAATAATATAACATTTCATATTATTTTGTCATGAATAACATCTAAACAAATACAATAATGAATTATTACTTATGTTCTTTTGCATATAATTTAAATTTATATTTTTATTTCAAAGATGTTTGTATCCTTGGCAATACACAAATATAGGCCATGTGTGTGTACATATACATATGAAAGCTTTATGCATAGAACTAAAAATGCAAAAAATATTGTTACGTTCAATAAATTTACTAAATGCAGTCAATTTTTTATCAGAGTAAAAAGTAAGTATATCATTCAAATTTCTGTTTACTTATTTAATGCTCCTTGAAAGAATCATAGAGATTTAACAGCAATTGAAAATGAGAAAAAAACATGTATTCAAATTCTTAAACAGCATACACATCAAGAAATTAATGATGCAGGATAGTAATCAAATGCAATAATTAAAATATAATTTAAATGAGAAAAAGTTATTTAAGTACATTTTAGCAAAATAACCATAAACTGCTTCTGAATAAAATTGACAAAAAATTAAGACTGTTGTACTTGAAAGAAGCTCCTATTTTTATCACAGCTTAATAATAAAAAAAAATTAGGTTAATATTTTAAAAAATTAAAGGAATTTTTTCTCTCACCTAAATGTATTCATTTAAAATAACTAACATATTTCATAAAAAATGTATTTATACTTTAAGTACAAATTGTACATATATATATATATATATATATTGTAACACACAATTTTAATTTTGTATGATCAAGAGAAAAAAGGCAAGCAATTACGAGATAATTAGAGCAACAAACGAGCAATAAAGTTAACTCAAAATACTAAAGCAAAATTTCCACATCTAAAATATAGACTTAGAGCAAAAATTATATTAAAAAAAGATAACAGTTTTAAAATAATTTCAAACATATAAATTTATCAAGATGTAAAAATATCAGTTTTAAGTATTGAACAGAAATACATCTTTCAGAAATGTATTTTTTATGACACAGATTACAGATTGTGTGCACTGCCTAAATTAACTGCTTAGCTAAAATAACCCAAGCATATAATAGGCAATATTACCAAAGGCAATGACTGGTAGCTTTATTCCAAAGGAAATTTTATTTTCGTTTCCTCACACTGCTATCATCTTTTGATGCCTGACTGGTTTCCTATTAAAAGTAAGTAAAATTACAACAGATTGCATTTAATATAAATGTACACAAATATTAAGTAAGACAAAAGTCCATAATCTATATATATTTTTAAAATGGGGAACACAAGTCTCCAAGATGGTTAATTTTATGGGAAATTTTTGTGTGAAAATTATGTTAAAAATTCAACGCCAAACAAATTTCTAACAGTTTATTAAGAAAAAGGATTTATTTGAGATGCATCATCTTTACCTGCTTGTGAAATCAATAAGGAATTGAACAATTTTTTGAAATAATAAAGGTGTTCATGGATGCCTTATGTAGCATAAAAAGTAATTAGCAATTTGATTTTAATTATTTAAGAAAATGTTTTAAGAGCATGTATCAATGTTTTTTGTACACATTAAAATATTATTTTACTAGAAGTGCTATTATCTTGATAAAGATATACTTTCTAAAATTAATCTAGCTATATGTTTTTTTAAGAAAAATTATGAAGGTTGAAAATTATATATTACCTCTTGATCACTTTCACTCTCTTCAGACGTGTTGGAAGAATGACTAGGTTCATCATTTTCTTTGTTTTCTTTTGTATCATCCTCATCTGAATTCCTGTTGTCCATGACGAAAATTTGGAATACTCCAAACAGCAAAGTAAATAACTGTAGAAAGAAAAGTCAATAATATTTTTTTTCCAGAAATATGGCTCAGATATATTGGGGATTAAAATAATATAAATAAACATATCAAATTCAATGCAATCAAAAATTATAGTCTTCGAAACACAGGCCATGACTAAAATGCATAGTATATATTTTTCTTATGCAAAAATTTCTCCTGTTCATTTTTTTAAAATAAATTAAATAAACAAAAAAAAATTGTAACAAAGAGATAAAAGCTTTAAAGAATATAAATCAATACAATACAAAAAACAAATGCCTTTTAACAAAATGCATAATTTATACAATTTATCTTTAAAAAAATATATTATAATATTAAGATTTTTTTATGTTTATTTCAATGTATAGATTAAATAAAATATATTTATATTTCACAATGGAAGAATTAAATACAGATGCAGATAATGATAGGTTGTATAAATATTTTATGCAAGATATTCTTACCAATCCAAGGGAGGTTCCCACTATAATGAATGTTAATCCAAAACAAATGTCTGTTGCACTTGAAAAAGGGACAAATTTCTTAACAATAGCATCTTCATAATTCTACAATACAAAAATAAAAAAAAAATTTCAAAAAAAAAATCACAAAATCATTCATATTTGATTAGGAGGAGAAAAAATACTAACATACGTAACAAAAATGATTTGTCTGCTATTTGACAAAATTAAATTTAAATGGTTAAAACATATACATTTTACTTCAAAAAGGACAGAAAACATACATGTTAATCAAATCATTCAATTTCAAAATTAGATACAATCATCTTTACAACTTTTTGAACCCCTTAAGGCCAAACATCACTAAACATTTTTACCGAAATCAATGAAATAACGATTTTGTAAGCTTTCATGGATTAGAAAATATGTGTTAAATACATAGTTCTTGAAACATAATACATGTTTTCTAATAATAATAAATTTTGCGTACTACTTCCATTAAAAAATGAGACTTATAAGTAAATGCAAAATAAAATTAAAAAATTTTTTGATAAGATATTTGACTGGAAATAGGTGATTACTGGAATCACCAAATCTTACTAATTTGAATGAAAAAATTCTAAAACGTAAAGAGGGAGATAAAATTGATTCTACATTGTAATTTAATATAAATGAACTACTGAATCAGAAATATTTGATCAGAATGAATTATGATCCACAACCATTGATTTGATTGGACAGATTGCTTATTAAAATTCCACTCTGAAGAAACACAAAGTTCACGCTATTGCTTATCCCACTACAGCAAATGTCAACACCTCAGCTGGTACTTCCCTTTTCAAACTTTACCATAATACCCATGTGAAGATTATGAGCCTTGACAGAATTATCATGCATCAGTCACTCCACATGGTAGGATATTATTACTTTAGAAGACAGTGTCTAACAAGAGATTTAAGTACACTTATTCTCATTACAGCTTAACATTTGAAAGCCAATTAAGCTCAATGATAAGAAGAGAAAAAAAACGCAGTAGAACTGATTAAGTTACAGGATTCACTCCCCAATGCCACAGTTTTTCACATAGGTACATGTATGTGATGCATTGAGGGGAAAAGAAAAGGCCCAAATAAGCAAGTAAGCACTTGGCATGCCACTTGTTAATAATTCAAACAAATTTCTCTCTGAAGTAAGTTTATCTTTCACAAACACTGTGAAGGACATTTAATTGCATTCTAAAGCCTTCAGAATAGTTTTACTGATAGCAGCATGAAGAAAATAATCATATTTCGGAAAGACATATGTATGTCTGGTGCACTTAAGGCCCCAGTTGAGCAAGAGGGATATATATGCAAGCTGCAGTTGAGGAGTTAATACATTCAGATAAACACAATGATATTAAATTGATTGAATTCTAAAACAAAAATAAGTAATTTTACATAATAAAGAAAACCATGCAATGTTATCAATACATATAAGCAATCACAAAAATTTCAAGCATAATATCAACTTACATAAAGATTGACAGCATGCACAAACAGGTGAGACAACAATGACATCCTGAACAAAAAAGATGTTTTATACTTGGATTCCCAAAAGTATTATCACAGTTATGTCAATAATTAAATGATAACGATACATACATTAAAAAAATAAATTACATAAAATAAATTTTGATAAATAAATATTTTAGTTTGAAAAAGAAAAAAAGTTTTTAACATGTGTATTTTGTTAGAATATGACCTCATTCATAAAATAATTTTAATAGAATTAAACCATGATCTTCAGAAAAGATATTTTTAAAAAAGTGTATGACTAAGGAGAAGTATATTTCTTCCATACATTGTTTGTATGTACATAAAATCAAAAATATATACTAAATCATTACATTTAAATAAGCAAAGCAAAAATAGAAGTATAACCAGACAGTAAAAGTCAAAAATAGGTTAGCAAGCAGTAGTACAATAGTAAACTCTCTTAGCTTCATATATTTATATATATAAAACACTGTTGTCATAAATTTTAAATAAATATTTTATTTAAATTTTTGAAGGAAAAAATTTCAAATTCATAATCCTATTGGACATTAATAGTTAAAAATTACTTTATGATATTATTATTTTCTATTAAAGAAAGATGATTGCATGTATCTTATAGTTTAAATTTACATTAAAAAGTAGTTAATATTATGAACAGGTAATGAAACTAGTAATTAAACATAAAAGCACAGTCAAAATCACTTTGTCAAAAATAAAAATAATAAACATAATTTCTCATTCTTCTAGCTTTTTATTTCAAAGGTCATGGAGATTTTTTTTAATATTTGAAACAGGATGAAAATAATTAAATAGAAATATGGAGATTTTTAATTAGGTGCTGTGTTAAAAAATAAATCAAAAGTACTTAAACCATCCATAAAAAATATACATTCCAATAAAAAAAATCATCAAATATGGTTTATAAAGGCAGATTATAATGCTTAAGGAACACATAGTAAAATCTTCAGACAAAAATCAAAATATTTAAAACAAGTTTAAAAAAAATCACAAATAATAAAACACAATTCAAATATCAAAAAGAACAAAACCTACTGAACTGAGAAAGGATTATTCAGAAAATTGACAGGTTTCAATTCAGCCCATTTCTTCTTATCAATGAGGTCAATTAATCCATGTCGATTTGCCTGTTTTACTTCATGTGCAACTCCATTTTTGATGCTAAAAAAAGTGCAATTTGTATTGAATACAAAACAATACATGGAATAAATTTCTTGATTAATAAAAACTGTAGCAATGAAACCTCAACAGTAAAAAATTCTGATAAAGTAATTATGCAAAATAGACTTTTTGAATACAAATAGTAACTCAAACCATAGATTGAAATTTTACAACTTTGTTAGCTTGATTTAATAAGAATTCTGAAAAATCTACAAACTACACAATGTATTACTGGAGAATAACCTTGCAATTTTAATTATGGTCAGAAGATGAGGTCAATACTTAAACTGGTAACTCACTTACCAAACTTCAATGGCATACAAGGACTTTGAGACTCAGTAAAACATGCTGCAAATCTTAATTATTCAACATGAAGATCTTTGATGGAATCTGACCTCAAACTCGCAATCTTCTACTTATAAAACTTGCAATTCTTCCACTAAGCTAACATGGTACACAGAATAATTACATGTTTTTTTTAGATTTCAAAATGATAAAAAAAAAACAATAATAGCTTTATTTTTGAAAAACAAAAGCTAGACATAAGCATTTAAATTAGCTGATCAATTTTAGACCAAAGGATTAATGTCAGTATTGATCCTAAAAAAAAACGCTAAGCATAAATAAACATATAGAATAGAGATTAAATGGATAATAATTCTAATGTACAATTGATATTTTTTAAATTTATAATAAATAAAATAATCCTAACAACAAATAAACTTTGAAATCTTTTAAACAATATACTTTGAAGAGTATTTCAAAATGTAGTTATTTTATTTAATTAACAAACTTTCCCTCAATTTAGAAATATATTCAATGTAGTAAATCATTATTTTGAAAATCTAATTTAAATAACGTATATATCAATTCTCTAAGGATGCATTTTGTCTGGACCTGCTTCAAGTATCTTTTATGATTACTAGATTTGATGAGGTCTAACAAAGTTATATCTAACTATTCTCCAGCTTTCGCTACTTAAAGGTAATGTGACTTTGACACATATTTCATCGTATAATATATACATTGTCTCAATTGGAAGCTAAGAATAAATCATGTAATTCAGCAAATAATCATTCAAGATTTTAACTGCTAAAAATTGTGGACAGGAGTTGCTATGTCCTCATCAACAATTTGTGCATTTTCATATTATTGCCTTATTGTTAGTTTTAAATCTTGCTTGTATAAGCTTATATGTTTCACTTTTAAAAATAAGTTTTATATATAAGTAAGAGAAGCGTAGCAATTGAACACTCACGCAGATCGTTTTGATCGGACGGACGGCAATTCGTAATGGCAGAAAGATCGTACGCCAATCTGAATACAAATTATTCTCTCTCTTTCATAGTAAACACACAATCTTAGGCAGCAGGGCTGACTCAAGATTTAAATTAATACAGTTAAAGATAAGACAAACTACTTTTAACACCCACTTGTGCTTTCAGCCCATTATCAAGAATTTACCCATAAAAACGATCATAAAACTCATAATTTACATAAATCCTATCAAGGTAATATATTGGAAAAGAAATTTGAGTCAGTGAATATTATGTTTCAGTTGTGAGTAATCTTTCATTTGTTATTTATAAAAATGTTTCATTTGTATTATTAAAGGGAATTTAAAATAAGAATTGTTATCTTTATTATACATATAAAATAAATATTATAAAAATATATTGAAATAAATCCTGATTCTTAGAAATGATACTTAAAATTAAAGAGCAATAAATACACAAACTGTATATTTTTGCATTAAAATATATAAAAGAGACAAAAATTTTACTCTTTAACACTAAAGTAGTAGTATTATTATTTTACTTTGAATATCCTTTTCAGATGATTTAAAATGGAATTATTAAATGTTAATTAAATTTTTACATACATAAATTACATTCATATATGTAAAAATTTAATTAGTCCTCATCCTTCAAACTTTATGTTGAAGACATAATGAAGAAATGAATATAAATTAATAAATAGCTAATATACTCAATAAATAGCTACTTAGATAAAAATTTAATATTTAAAAATTAAACACATACTTTAGTAAGTTCATATTGAGATTCATTTTTTAAATAACTAATTTTGTATGTATAATTTATACACACAAAAAACATGTATATATACAGAAAAATATACAGAATATATACATATACAGAAAAATAGAAAAAGAATAAGAAACAAAATCATTGTAATATGTTTAATGAAGCTTTTGGATATTTTTCTTTGTGTCTGAAATGTTTATTTTCTGTGTTCCAAATTAAAATTTTCAATATATTATGTAGATTTCCCTTTCACATATAATATAAAACACAGGCTAATATCCATTCAAGTAAAAATTTTATATATAATTCATTTAAAATCAATTTAAAATTTAATTAACTATATATTTATAAAATACAAATGAAATATTTATATAAATATTGCACACACAATAGCAAAATTTGATACTTACAAAAAAACTTTAGGAAATACAGTTACTAAAAAGCGGACATACAAGGCTGAAAAGATAGAAAATATTTAAATTTAAAAAAACCTGTACTATACAGGCATATGCAGAAAATATATTGGAAATTTAATATTATTTAATTCAAAGCTTTGCAGTGAAATCCTAGTACTTATTATATTAATGTCAGCATTATAAACTTGTACCACACAAATCATGCCATTTTTCTCCAAAATTGACTGATTGTTTTTTTAAAGTAAAACATGTGCGTAGGAATCTTTTTTTTTTTTTTCTCTTTTGCTGTTGTGATATGGCACAATTCATGGTGCATCAATTAGACTGTAGTGATGTTAATATGTAAGAACAAAGATTCTTCATAGAGAATTATGTTTTTTCACTTTTCTTAAAGTAATACATAAAATCTGTATACATACATTTCATAAATCAAGGAACTCAACAAAAAATAAAATTAAATGCATTTTGAACTAGAATATTTCGAATAAATACCATTTAAATTTGAAATTTTGGTTCAGAGTTCTCTATAGCTTTTTGTCCCTACATAAATAGTACAAAATGTCAAAGAAACGTTGCAAAGCCAAGCAAGACAAAAATGAACATTTCAAAACAAAAAAGCTCACATGATTACATTAAAGTAAAAAAAATGTAACTCAATACCTTTTATCTTTATTTGCGTAATACAATAAAATTCAACGTAAAATAATAGATAAAGTGCAAAATTTAATAATACCTGGATTTTGAGGAGCAAAAATTCTACCAACATTAATATCCTGCTCCTTACATTTCAAAGCAAACACTTCCCAATCTTTTTCCAGTTGCAAGCTTTCTTTAGTTTCTTTATCAAAGCTGAAAACAAAAAAATAATAATAAACTTACAGGAAAAGCAAGGATATTGCTGAAATAAAATAAGTATGATCAGACATGAAGCTTTTGGAAGAAATACTTTTCAGACATATAAAAATTTGCCATATATATTAAGAAAATTTAAAAATACATCGATAGGTGTCACACATTATTCAGTGTTTAAAAGTTTATAGTAATTATCCTTTAAATCTGAAACTAACACCCCTACTGGATTTCTATTGTTTATTTGAAAATTTTAAGTACAAGATCACGAAAAACTTCTTATTCCATTACTAAGATTTTGTTGAATAAATAAAACAAACAAGTAAATAAGCAAATTTCATAATTATAAAAGTCTAAGGAGAAAACCAAAGGAAGAAGTTTGCAATTTTTATTTAGTCACTGGCATAGCTATATATAGTCCTGAGTGGGCCAAATACCTATGCCAAAATTTCTTGCACTCTTTTTGGGGGCCTTAATATATTAACAATTTTTTTCCTCATATATGTTGGAGCCTCATATCATTGAAAGAGATGGTAGCTCTATGTCCCTGTATTCAGTGGTAAAAAATAACTTTTTAAACCTAAATTTATTAATGTAATTTTTTTAAGCTTAAAAACTCTTAAAATATGTAAATTTTTTTAAAAAAAATTCTTTACATGAAGACTTTTTATAAAACTTTTAACAATGGAGGATCATTAGAAATTGGAAGGAAAAATAGTTAAAAAGCAACAGGTCCTAGTTAAAACATTTTACTTTAAAAGAATATTTATAAATCTTTTTCAAATTGAGAATGATTTACAAACAGGTGCTTTGAAAAATCTTTTGCTGTTTTAAGATGCAGAATAATCCCTGTATTGAAAGCATTCATCGAACAAGTTTAAAAAACAATTCTAAAACTACTACTCCAAAAGTTGACCCCTTTTACATAATCATACATTTACTATACACAACCACTAGCTTCACATATTTTTCACTCATGAATAATATAAATTAGATATACCCAGAATAAGGTTCTAAATTTAAAAAATTATGCATACATCATTTGGATCCTTTTTCAATGTTAAATGAAGAATTTTATTTTATTAAAATCAAAATGAAATTTAATCTGTTTTTCTCCAGGCTGCTCATCTGTATTTAAGACTGTTTTGAAAGAAAATGTCAATTCAATGAAGAATTTTAATAATTAATTTGTAAAATTATTGACAATATTTTCTGTCATTCTAAAATGTAATACAATTATTCTACTAGTATCTCTACAGCATTTTAAGATCCATTTTCTCATTGTAACAATCTAGGCTGCATTAATATGGTGAGCCTAGAATTTTGTACCCATGTAAGCTTTTATGTATATTCCAAGAGACTCAAATCACATAAATTCTGATCTTTGTTAATCATAATGAATATGATTT
Organism: Trichonephila clavata; assembly: GCA_019973975.1. Lineage (NCBI taxonomy): Eukaryota > Metazoa > Arthropoda > Arachnida > Araneae > Nephilidae > Trichonephila > Trichonephila clavata. Next base: position 60,001 of record BMAO01018756.1, on the reverse strand, counting down.
TGAATACGAATAGTAATTTTTCTATGATAATGTTTGCATGTGCATAAATAAACAAAAACACTAAATAATGAATTCATACTACAAAACTTAATTTGTTATTTCCAAGGCATATGCAGATAAATTTTATAGAACGATGAATAGATAAAAATCAACTAATTACCAATTTAACAAGTCTCTCAGTTCAGAAAAAGTAACTTCTACGCGCGATACCTGTTAGTTTATGATTATTTTAGTTAGTGTAACATTAAATTTTTCATGTTTCATTGGCATGTTGAGGAAATGGCATGTAAATGTAATAATTGTGTAGCACAGGTGTTCCCAAAGCATACTTGTAGCCACAATTATGGCCAGCGTGTCACAAGACCAAGTGTTACTGAAAACCCACTGCGTAAAGGCACTGATGTACATTAAATCTGTTGTAGCTCAAAGTCCTCCCATTGGTGTGGTGTGTTATTTTGGAGAGAAAGAGAGGTGCCAGCTCAGGTGTCATCTTTGTCACTTAACTGTGGATCAAAAATGCAAGATCTGTCAACAATAGCCTTTGAGTTGTTTTATAGTGTAATGTTAATAGTGATGCTTTGTACTAGCTCGTTCACCCAAAGTAAACAACATAGAATTTTTCAAAAGTCTTTATTCTTTACTTATAATTAGCTAGATTTTGATCTAAATGGGACACCCAGGGAAATTTTTAGTTAATTTCTATTCTAGCGAAGAGGTTGTAGTCTGAAAATACCAACTAAATTTATAAACTTTTGACTAGACAAAAAGAACTTTTTTAAATACGTAATTTTAACTATAACAGTGAGTACATGAACTAAAATAACAGATAGATTTTATTTATATTTGAAATGTAAGAATGATTTGCTTTTAAAATAATTAACATTAGAATTTATAAAAGTTATGTTTACATGTATGTTAATATAAACAGGATATAGAGGATAGTTTTTCCTTTGTAATTCAAAATTTTAGAAGACCAAACAATAACACATAATTATTACAATACTTCTCACTATAAAAATATATTTTTCAAGCTTTTTGGTAAGACGTTTATGGAGTTTTACTAATATTGGTCAAATCTAGAGAAGTTCTTTAGCATCAACTTTTAAACATTTCCTTTCTTAAAATTAAAATGTCCCTATATTTAATTATTCATAGTTCTTAGTAAATATTCTTTAAAAAAAAACAATAATCAAATAAGCACATCATCTCAGAGAAAAGAAATAAGTCACCTAAAAAGGCACTTACAAATTAACCCCAAGCCAGTGATTTATCACTAGAGTAAATGCATGTCTCATGTCAATCACGAAAATTTTCTGAGTTATGGCAACATTTCTTAGAGAACACAAGAATTTTTTGAAATTTACCAAAGGTTACTAACAGCATGGATCTATATCTGTAAAAGTATATTTTTCATGTAATTCTTAACTCCATATAATATGTTGAAAAATTTCCTCCCCCCCCCGCACAGGAGGTAAAGAATATTACCTTTATTATTTCAGGTAACAACTGGTCTCTTAGATTCTATTGAGCAATAAATAACACTAACTACCTTAGAGATTCATAATTGAGATATTAAGTTTTAAAACTTTTATGTTGATATCCTAGACATGATTGAGACAAAAATATTCTCGATGTAAATTACTCTATAACCACCAATTCAAACAATATTCAATTTAACTCAATAATCCTGCCCCCCGCATCGCGAGGGGCAGGATTCAGGGGGGAACCCAAAAATTCTTCATTACGCCACTGTTCATAGGCAAGGATAAATGAAAGAATGGTTAACAACTATCAGTATTAATTAATGTAATGAAAAATAGAAATGATTCTGTTTAATTCTAGGGTACACATATAAAATAATTCAATTTGAAAATTCTTAATTTATAGAATTGTTACAGAGAATGCAAAATGAATTCTTACAATCCAATCAACCATTGCCCCTTTTGAATTTGATCATAATTATCATCAAGAATTTCAATCGCAAGACTACTAGAAGATTTTTCTGCAGCTTTAACTGATGATAATAAGTGACTTGAGACTATGCAAAAGGTATAAATATAAGCAACAGTATTATAAACTTTATATAAATGGACAGACATATTTTTAATTCTTCAATATTCTGGAAAATGTAAAAGAATGTAGTTTGTGATTTCAGCTTGAAGAAAAGAATTTTATCAATTTTTTAGGAAAACCCTAAGCCCTTTTTTTTTAATTTTCAGTCAAAGGCATTAAATTAACTAATTGTGGCGATAAGCAAGAAGTTAAATGTAAACATAAGCAGAGATAGCCACGCGCAAAAACATGGACATACTTCACTTCAGTTGAATTTTGTGTACTATTATTTAAGCAAAGTTTCTCTCAGTTTTGGTTTTCTTTTCCCATTTCAAAGCGTGCGAGAAAATTAATTATAAGAAAATTATTCTTTTGAATTGAAGGGGGGGGGGATTTCTTTCTTTAGTTTATCAAGTTTTCCTTTTAAACATTTTATCTTCATTATTTTATAAGAGTATAATTCCTAAGAGATGAAGAGGTAACACTGTTCAGACACGCAAAGTAGATTTTATTCTGAATCATCATTGATATAACTTTTTTTTGTGAAATGATCACACACACAAAAACGTGTGTATGTTCAATATTATCAAATAGTTTTCTGTTGAGAAATAAATATATTGAAGTTATCATATAAACAATAATAACGTTTGTAACTAAGGCTATCTGGGCTTTTTTCTTTCAATTTTCAAATAAAGATAATTTTTTCTTTAAAAATTCACAGTAAACTGTAAATTACAGTTCTCCTTTATCTTTAGATGGAAAATAATAATGAAAAAGAAACAGATTGCTGTTAATAATGGAACAAAAACTAGAAAAAAACCTAAGATATTAAATGCTTTTTCAAAAAAAAAAAAAAAAATTAATAATAATAATTTCTCATAAGAAATTTATCACTTTTATGATTGTTTAGTAAATATATTTAGATAAGAAGATTTATTTGTAATAAAAAGCGAAATAGACTTGTGCATGCTTTAGTTTAACTTAAGTTTACGGAAATTTAATCAGAATCTGAAATTTAATCCATTTTCCCTGTAAAATGCCTGAAAAATTTTGTATGAAGCAGCAGCAGAGATGTAAAAATATGCGTTGTACGAAAATATTTTTAGCGGTATTGCTCATTTCCAAAATTTTGTTTACTGATAATTTTATTGTTTCCTTTTTTGTGTTTTGTGATTGTAACGTAAATTTCTTTATGGAAAACTCTCTTTCCAAATGCTAGTTTAAAATGAAAATGTCATTTCGTTATTCTAAAATATAAGTGGGTAAACCTGTTTTTAATATTTTATATCAATGATTTGACTGAGAGTTTCTTTTTCGTTAATGTGAAGAAGATTTAAAAAAAAAAAGCTTTCTCACATGTGTGATCGATAAACCAAAGTGGTTTTTTAACACATCAGTAGCCTAGAATTTGAGATATAAAATTCGAAAAAGTTAGGCCTTTTTTTTTCTTTTATGACTTTTATCAAAAAATCAGATCAAAAACAAAAAGTTTTTCGTTTTTCTGCACTTTAACAAGTAATTAAAAAATTTAAGTCAATTCCTACCTAGATTAACAAAAAAAAATTATTTTAGTTACTTTTTATTAAATAGTTTCAATTAATATAAATACGTATATACATATGACAGTGAGTGAGTAAATACTATTCGAGAATTTTTGGAAACGGACCTCGTAATTTTGAACCAAGGTCAAGTGACGAGGATGACACCTGAGCTGGCATCCTTCTCTCTTAACTACCACACCACATCAACGGGAGGACACGTTTGAGTTCTCGACAGATTTAACGTGTATCGCTCCCCTACACAACGGACTTTTACAGTCACTGGGCTAGAACTCATGACATGCCAGCCACGATCCGATACTTTGACCACTAGGCTACCGCAGCCACAAGGAATCCCTCTCACAAAGAGAATGAGACTATCAGAAGTAGAAGTTGACACACACACACACACACCTTGAAGTATTCTTGTGATTCTATTTGAAAGAAAAATATTATAATTTTTAAATATTAATATTAGTTTTGGAAGAAGAAAGGTTTTTTTTTAAATTCGACTCTATTGGACAAGTTAAACATCTACAGCAAACTTTCTTTAATATTTTTTCTGTTTCATAATAGCATTTAATGTGTAGTTTAAGAGAAATTTGAGAAAAATTTCAAAACAATATTTTAATTTTTAAGTGAGTTAGAGAATATTAACGTCGCACTGATTAGCAACACGAGGGCTTTTGGTGACGGTCCGCGTAATTTTGAACCATGTTAAAGTGACGCGGACGACACCTGAGATGGCACCACCTCTCCTAACTACCGCACCACACCAACGGGAGGACGTTTGAGCTCTCGACAGATTTAACGTGCATCGGTCCCCTACACGACGGATCTTTAGTGGTACTAGGATCGAACTCATGACACGCTAGCCATGATTCGATTCCTAGATCACTCGGCCACCGCGCGCGCGCGCGGCCGCATTTTAATTTTTAAGAACAAATCCTTCCAGTAAATCATTTTAAGCCAGAATAATGAGGGAAGAGGGGAACTTTAGTAAAACAATCTCCCCTGGTGAGTATGCATTAACTAATAGCTTAAATTTTTTATTGACTTAGATGATGTTGTGTTTCATACTGGGATACATACACAAGACGAGAGATAGTCGAACATAAACATACAATACAAACACAGAATAATTTAGCGTTTTATTACAAATGATGATCGCAGCATGGAATAGAAGGAATGCGCTGCTTTCCATTCGAAATGGGAATCCATTTCAGGAGAAGGTCCGCCTTCTTTTCCCGAAGATATATCCATGCCTTATTTGGGATTCGAACCCAGGCCCACTCGATTACGAGCCGAGTGTCATAACTACCATACTAGGGGGGGGGGTTATTGACTAAGATTTAATTAAAATGTGTAATAATATATATTGATCAATTTACTTGAAATTTCGATTTTGGTACTGTCGCTGTCAAATGACGTAGACATTGTCAGGATCGGCTCCTTCAGAAACCTCATCTCAAAGTTCGTCAATTACACTTCTTTAGATATTTCATCAGCTCCTGTTTTCCTCCTTTCTTGGCAAAGAACGCTGCTTTTTTTGTTCAATTTTTTTTTACATTTAAATAACACTGACGGATTTATTGTGCCTTTCATGGATTTTTTTCCCGTGCTATTTCACTAAACGCTTTGTTTATTATTATTATTATTATTAACTAACTTCATTAGTGTTTTTGTTTCCCATAACATGCAAGTGTGGCTTCATTAAAGCTAACACCAACTCCTTTTTAAATTCCATAAAATAAACTTTGCAAGTATTCATTCTGAAAAATAAACATTGAAAAAAGCGACGAATATGCAACTGTTCTGATAGAACAGAGATGGCGAACCAATGACACGCGTGCTCAGGGACGTCTTAAGACATGGGCTAACTAGGCCGGGGCCTCAGCCATAATGGGGGCCTCGACTCGTTCTCGACTCAGCCTTAATAAAATCATGATTCGAATAATTTGAAAGGTCAAATGGTATTCTTTGTTGTATTCTACGAAAAACTCGGATTTTTGGACTACTTGTCAACTGGCTATGTGTGATGACCATCGTCCATGTTTCGGCCTAGGCTTACCATCATACACCATCATTACTCATTCAGTCAAAAAGGCGGTAGTCGGTCGAGCCAGTTTTTGTGATTGTAAGTCATGCACATTTGCTTGTTTTTGGCTCTTTGTGCGAGTATCTGATAACGTGTGCTATGTACTGTCTACTTTTAAGGATCATAGGTGGGGCCTACTTTTGTGTAGGGGCCCAGGGCCTCAAGAGTTCTTAAACGTCCTGTGCGTGCCATTGATGGCACGCAACACAATATTTTGAGCACGCCACCAATCAAAACAGCTCGTATTTTAGTGCAAAATAACAGTTCACTATAAAGTATTACGAGTGATTGGTAGCTGGCCGGTGTGGAGCACACTCGCTTTTTTTTGCCTTGCCTTCGTTACGTCGTGGATTACAATTTTTAACAATGAAAAGTTTCTCTATGTATAGCATAGTCAATTTTCTCGACACAACTGTTTTTTTAAAAGTCTATTTATGTTATATTTACGATTTTTAACTGTTATCTAATATGGCTAGTTCAGCAAAAAAAGAGACTAAAGTGCATGATGGTAAGTGTAATAGGGAATTTCAAACTTGGTTGACCGAAAAGTATGACATGATTATTAAAGGCGACAAAACGGTGCGTGTTATGTTCTGGAACAGTGGTATGTAGAGCACATGTTATTTGTAATCTAATTGACAACAACAGAAATCACATTAATGTTACTTTATATATATAATTTTAACTACACGTATAACTAAAACATTTACTACTACACAGAGCAAAATGTATTTTTTCGTAGCAAATACAGAATTTTGAGTTTTTAGAATTTAATTTTATTATTTTTCCAACAAACACAAGTCAACCTTATTTGATGGTACATCTATATCTCATTAAACATTTCTTTAGAAAAAATGGCACGCTGATACATAAAGGTTCGCCACCCCTGTGATAGAAGTTTAGTTCAGATCACGAAAAAATAAGTCGAAGTCACGGGATTTACTTCGACCAATGGAAATTGACCAGCAACTCCAGGTTAGGAAACCCGCAGTCAAGTAACCGGAGTTAAAAAAACAATGATAAAACGAGTTCTAACTGGCGGCAGGCTTCATAGCTGGCTCAGGCGGTGAATGCGAGTGTCAAGCGAAACAACACAGGCTACGCATTCGCAACCGTAACTATTCGGTTATCGCGACAGCAAGGATTTTTCACTGAAATTAGAACATAAAATCGTGAGTAAGTGTTGCGGCTTATAATGCAAGAGCTAATTGGGATTAAACTACACCAAACAGTTGTTCTAAAAACTTTAAAATTTTAAAAACAGGTTCAAAGTATGAGATAAAAATAATAATGTAAACCATTAAAAAAGTGAAATACTTTCAAATCAAATGTATAATTTATGTACACATGTTATACAATGTAAAATTTAAAAAATCTTATAATTAAATTGAAAAATATGACACACATCGAAAATCATATAATCCCATCCAATTCAGTAGTTAACGACATTTTAGATATTTTGTCGCACACAAATGTTAAGGACAATTTAATCGAATTGTTAATATAAACATAACTAGAAATTATATAGGTGAGGTAGTAGCTATATATACATTTAAATATTGATACTAATTGTTTTACATCTCTAGTACCATTAATGCCCTAGTGCAGAGTTTGTCAACGGAAATAAGGAAGGGAAATTTTGCCTGGATTGCAAAATTATACCACGCGCTCCTGCAGAAAACGAGATCGAAAAACTTTTTTCGATCGAGGGGTGAACCATCGAGGCAAATTCATCACACATAAAGTAAAAAAAATTCCGATGCTAACGGATGGATGTTTTGTTTTACGTTAATTATTAAAAGAAATATTTGCGTAATTTCGTTAAATCCATGTGCTACTCTAATTTTTCGAGCAGTGAATTAATTCATATAATCTAGATTAAAAATTATTGATATCATAAATACAATATACACACTAGTTGAATAATCATAGATAGTTTTAAATCGTTACGTGTCCCTATTCTATAAAAATTAGGGCTCATAAATTAGAGAGATTAGAAACAGAATTAGACAGAAATTAGACCCATCATTTAGGGCTCCTTAGATCAGAATACACAATGAGTCAAAAGAGTAAAAAGGATACACATACAGAGAAAAAAAATCTGACAATAGAGCTGAATTAAAAAAAATTGGAATAAAAGAGAAACTAGGACAAAAATTTTGTTCCTGGATGCCAAATAGTAAAAAACAGTCGACAAAAGTTGATCAAGCGAGAGAAAAAGGAGGAATAATTCCACACGGTCAAACGTTAATAGGTAAATGAACAAAGAAGATTAAGAATATACAGAATGAAGGACAACAACAGCCCAAAAAAAGGGGGAAAGACCCAATAAAAGATAGAAACTGTCGATTGAACGACAAAGTTAACAAGAACATAAAATGGGACTAAATATACCGAAATCTATAAAACGCAATTCAAAAAAAAATTGACCCGCAAAAAGTGTCGATAGATCAAATTTTACAGAAAGGTGTCAATAAACGCCTGAACATTCGATTCCCAAAGGACAAATAGTGAGTGAGTGAATATTAACGTCGCACTAATTCCGCTACTCTAGGGCTTTTGGTGATAGACCTCGTAATTATAAACCATGGTCAAGTGACGAGGACGACACTGAGCAGGCACATTCCTCTCCTAACTTTCACACCAATGGGAGGACATTTGAGCCTTGGCATATTAAACGTCCAACAGACCCTCTACGCACGGCGGTTCTTCAGTGATACTAGGCTCGAACTCATGACATGCCGGCCACGAGTCCGTAACCTTGACCGCTACCGCGGCCGCAAATGGCAAATAGAATTTAAAATATAGGTAGAACCAAACCAGACCTACATCGGAGAATCGAAGCTTTCAGTTGTGCCGGAAACTCCCACAGTGACGCACACCCAGTCACCAATTGCAAGGATCAGTGTCCCCATAGCCTAATTGCTACACGTGAACGGGGCTCATACCAATCTAAGGGATCAAAACGCTTATGACTCCCGGTAGGGATCCAGAAAGTGGACTCTGGAACTGTGCCATCAGCGCCCTGGTGCAGCGTTCGTCAGGGGACCAACTTCTGGGTAGCGTTTGTACCAAGAGCTCCGGCTGAAAGCGACAAACTCCTTTCGGTCAAGGGATGGGCTGTCTAGAGGAGAATTCTTCACACAGCAAGTAAAAGATTTTCGGTGCTATGAAAAGATATTAGGTTGCGGAAAAAGAAGTTCATCATATTTTCGGTAGATGGCAGTAGTGATCGATATCTCGCTAAGTATCGATAAAGCAATCTTAGATTTATGCTCTTTGTAAAGGTAATATTTCACACTAAAAAATTATTTTGCTGTTTTTTGTTCCATTCAGCTGTGTGTTAGTTACAGGGTGTTAAACTGTAAAATGTACCAAATTTACTGTTTGTTGACTCTTTGAAGTTTTTCTTTGATGAAGGTGAAAATGTGACTCATGTGGCTGAAATTGAGAGTGGTGTTCATGGTTACCATACTGTAACAGCCAATTACGTGCAATTTCGATTTAATTGATTCCGTTTAGGTATGCCTGTCATTGAAATTGTCGATAAAACCACACAAATAATCGAAGTTGATCGGCATGTTAGTAGTCGTAGCATCGACCAGGGGGTAAAGATAGAACATAGAACGGTTTTAAATAATTTGCACAAAGTTGGATTCAAAAAGAAGCTTGATGTTTGAGTTCCACACCAATTTTTAATAAACATGAAGGATCAAATTTTCAGCTGCAAGGCCCTAACCAAAAAGAATAAAATTGATCAATTTCTTAAAAGGATGGTGAATAGGGTTGAGGAATGGACTACCATAAAAGTCCATTGGAAAGTCTACCATATATTCCAGATCAGGCACCAAGCGATTGCCAAGTTGCATTACACAACTTCCTTGGAGATAAAAAAATTGGCATCAAGAAAAGATTAACAATCTATTTTCACAGAGTTTTTCACCAACTCAACACACAACACAGGCAGCACAATATACAATACAGACAAAACAGTGCACAACACAGACAGCACAACACACAACACAGACAGCACAACACACAACACAGACAGCACACACACAACACAGACAGCACAACACACAACACAGACAGCACAACACACAACACAGACAGCACAACACACGACACAGACAGCACAACACACGACACAGACAGCACAACACACAACACAGACAGCACAACACACAACGCAGACAGCACAACATATAAAGGACAACACAACATACACTACTCTAAACAAGACAACACAGAATACACAAAACAACACATACAACACAGAAAACAGAAAAAGCACACATTGACCAAGCAAAACACGGACAACACAGCACACAACACAGACAGCATAACACACAATACAAAGAGCACAACATATAAAGGACGCCACAACATATAAAGGACGCCACAACATATAAAGGACGCCACAACATATAAAGGACAGCACAACATATAAAGGACGCCACAACATATAAAGGACAGCACAACATATAAAGGACACCACAACATATAAAGGACGCCACAACATATAAAGGACGCCACAACATATAATGGACAACACAACATATAAAGGACAACACAACATAGACTAGTCTAAACAAGACGGCACAGCACACAACACAGACAGCACAGCACAGCACACAACACAGACCGCACAACACAGACAGCACAGCATACAACACAGACAGCATAACACACAATACAGACAGCATAACACACAATACAGACAGCACAACATCTAAAGGACAACACAACATATAAGGGACGCCACAACATATAAAGGACAATACAACATGTAAAGGACAACACACCATATAAAGGACGCCACAACATATAAAGGACGCCACAACATATAAAGGACGCCACAACATATAAAGGACGCCACAACATAGACTAGTCTAAACAAGACAACACAGAATACACAAAACAACACATACAACACAGAATACAGAAAAAGTACACGCTAGACCAAACAAAACACAGAGAACACAGCACAGACAGCACAACACACAACACAGACAGCACAACACACAACACAGACAGCACAACACACAACGCAGACAGCACAACATATAAAGGACAACACAACATAGACTACTCTAAACAAGACAACACAGAATACACAAAACAACACATACAACACAGAAAAGAGAAAAAGCACACACTAGACCAAGCAAAACACGGACAACACAGCACACAACACAGACAGCACAGCGCACAACACAGACAGCATAACACACAATACAAAGAGCACAACATATAAAGGACGCCACAACATATAAAGGACGCCACAACATATAAAGGACAGCACAACATATAAAGGACGCCACAACATATAAAGGACAACACAACATATAAAGGACACCACAACATATAAAGGACAGCACAACATATAAAGGACGCCACAACATATAAAGGACAACACAACATATAAAGGACAACACAACATAGACTAGTCTAAACAAGACGGCACAGCACACAACACAGACAGCACAGCACAGCACACAACACAGACCGCACAACACACAACACAGACATCACAGCATACAACACAGACAGCATAACACACAATACAGACAGCATAACACACAATACAGACAGCACAACATCTAAAGGACAACACAACATATAAGGCACGCCACAACATATAAAGGACAATACAACATGTAAAGGACAACACAACATATAAAGGACGCCACAACATATAAAGGACGCCACAACATAGACTAGTCTAAACAAGACAACACAGAATACACAAAACAACACATACAACACAGAATACAGAAAAAGTACACGCTAGACCAAACAAAACACAGACAACACAGCACAGACAGACAGCACAGCACACAACACAGACAGCACAGCACACAACGCAGACAGCATAACACACAATATAAACAGCACAACATACAAAGGACGCCACAACATATAAAGGACAACATAACATATAAAGGACAACACAACATAGACTAGTCTATACAAGACAACACAGACAACACAGCGCACGGACAACACAACACAGACAGCATAACACAGAATACAGACAGCACAACACATAAAGGACGCCACAACATTTAAGGACAACACAACATAGACTAGTCTAAACAATACAACACAAAGCAACATATACAACACTGAATACAGAAAAAACACACACTAGACCAAACAAAACAACACAGACAATTTAAGATTGCTTAAGACATACAACACAAGACATACAACACATGATTACTCAAGACATACAACACAGGACTACTCAAGACATACAACACATGATTACTAAAGACATACAACACATGATTACTCAAGACATACAACACATGATTCCTCAAGACATACAACACATGATTACTCAAGACATACAACACATGATTACTCAAGACATACAACACATGATTGCTCAAGACGTACAACACATGATTACTCAAGACGTACAACACATGATTACTCAAGACAGTAAAAATAAAAGAAGATACATTGCAGACAAGAAATGCAAGATAAGACTCACAAGAAATATGACAAGACACGCAAACAAGAATTACAAGACAAAACACGCACAGACAAGAAGGGGAAAGGGAAACACAATCAAGACCGAGCGCAACACACACACAAGATACCTAAAACCACTAGTAAGCAACAAGTTTTTTTCACTTGAAAGTTTGAATCTAGAAAACTAATGCATTATTTGGAAAATATTTTGAATGAAATTAACATTATTATAAATTTAATAGATATTCCGCCAACATATTATCTATATCATAGCTACCCTCTAATTAACCTAAAATTCTTTATCAAATACTTTAACCCTTTATTGAGGATTAAACCTTAATTCGAAATTGTATTACTCTTAACTTTCTAAAATGAGAAAAAAGTTATAAAAGTTTGAAATAACCATTAGTCAGTAGAAACATTTTAAATTATTCATATATATTTGAAAAAACATATTTAATTCGCTCGAAAAATAAATTTTCTAGGTGCAACATAACAGAAAAGACAACGGTGCCCAAAATTTTTTATAGAAACAAACTTTTGAAAGTCGATATAAAATTGGTCAAATTCAACAAGTAACCAAAATTGTTTATTCCATTCATTCCCCTGCCAGATTTTTTAAAAAATCAATACTTTATTTTGAACAACACTGATTTCTCACGCAAATTAAAAAATTTCTTTTTTTTTTTATCAAAAATACAATATAATAGAGATAATTACAGTTTCTTCAATGAAACAAACCTCACTTTACGTACTCTAGATTGACTGTGCCACGGTACTTAATTGAAAAAAAAAGTTTTTTTCTTTTTGGATTGAAAGAAAAGGATCCATACAATTCCATCAATAGCAACACCAAAAATTAATTAAATGCAACATTAAGGTCTAAAGTACATTACATAAACTGTTGAGACAGTTTCTTACTTCAAGTGGTGTCAGATCAGAAGTTTGTAATAGAAAATTTTACATAAAAAATGATAAATTATCTAGCTCCTTAACTTTAAAATTAAAACATGAATATTATACATAACTTTAACAAGGCAGCAAGCTGACTAAATAGTACGTGGCTAAGCGAAGGGCAGAAGTATTTCTGCCTTACCTCTTTTTCTCTTTAGTCACGGTTCTTCTTCAATTCACGAAATTTACATATTTAATTTGATAGTCACATCACTTCTTCCTCTTAGCACGTTTAATATTGAAAGCAAGCAACATATTTGAATAAGCGGTCAGATTTTGTTGTTCTTCCTTGACTGAGGTCTGCCGATTTAGTAACTAGAAATTGCCCATTTGTATGCTATCATCATGCAAGATAAAAGCTGGTTGTGAATAACAGTACCAAGATCCGAGGCTTGAGAATACCAGATCCAAGATTTGAGGCTTAAGAATATCGGAACTGAGGATTGAGAACACCAATCTGAAGTTCTATTTTTCAATGATTTTATAGGGAAAAGATGCACACGTTTGTCCCACAAATTCCTGCTACTGTGGTCATTTTTTAAGAGAGCTAAAGGCTTGAACGAACCATTGCTCTTGATGGAAGGAGTTTAAACGCAGCCCTTGCTGTAGTCTGCTTAGAGTGAATCTTGGGTTAAAGAAGTGGAGTTGTTGAGATCTTGATCGAGGAAAGAAACGACACGTTTCACTCTTGTAGAATACTTCCAGATATATGTGAGCTCCGAAAAGGAGAGGTCACAAATGTGAAATCGAGTGCACTCCAGCTCATAAGGTTATTTAATAACAGAGCGCTACACACACACACACAACACTACTAAAAAAAAATATATATACATATATATATATATATAATCAAAATTTCTCTACAAGAGAGAGATGAATTACATGATTAATACTTAAAAGAATATCAATTGCTAGATAACAAGACAACAGAATTTAGAAGGAGATATGAAAGAATATATATATATATATATAAACTTACAATTTCTTTCAGTTCTTAAAAACAGATTACCATGTGAGTTCGCCAACCAAATAGTATGAAAACCAAGGGCACAACCTGCGAATACCTATTTTGGTTGCACATCACACACAATATTTCTCCAGAATCGGTAACTTTTCAATTCAATCAAATTCCTACTCATTCAATTATTCTACAAGAAATTGCAACAAGGATCAATTTCTCATCAACAAGTTGGTGTACAAAACAATGAAAAACTATAAGCACAAAATAATATCTCCACGTATTTTCAATGAAATGAAATATACTCACAGAAATCAATTAACACACACGTTTCACACGCCCTGCTCTTTTCAGGACTATTACTTTACCATTAAAGTTATATTTTCTGCACAGCTATTTTAACCACTATTCTACAACTTAATTGACAAAATAACTGATTTCAAAACGTCATTAGTAATTAGCATATTTTTAACATTATAGACTCTATATTCGTAAGCATATTCATTCATTAAATTACAGTATATATGAATATATCATAAGTTACTTACGAGGGATGATATCTTACAAGTGCAGGTGGCGTCGGTAGCCAAATAGTTATGGCCACTCACGATGTCACTGAAGAGAGCAGTGCAGAGGGGCAGATACATGACCTCTGGTATGGTGTGTATGTTTGAAGAGTGGAGGGGGGGGGCAATTAAGATGCCAATAGCTTCTATTGCACTTCTAATTTTTTCAGAGTGTTGTGGTCCGCCGAATGGCGCAGGTGGGTGAGCTAAGAAAAAGTACTACAATATTTATTATAACTTAGTAATAAATACGGAACACACTCACACACACACACGTACGCACGCACGCACACCACACACACATATATATATATGTACTGTACATAAGTAGAATAAATAAAATCTTACACTTTTAGACCGTGTTTATAGCAAAACGCGAGATACAAACATAATTAAAAAATGACAAATATAATATCAAATGATGTATTTATTATTAAACAATTCAAAATAAAGAAGAAATAAAACACTTTCAGCTAAAGTTAGTTCTCATAGTTATAGTCAGTAGAAGAGTTAGTCTGCATACTGTTCGCCAATCTTGAGTATTTCGGTATACTCGTATACTTACTTACTGCTTATCCTCAAGCAGTGCACCCAAAAGGTCTTATACGGTAGACCGGTCGATCGAGATCGACTTAATGCCCATTCCTGTTCAAGTGTAATTTTAATTTTAAAAAAATCAGATCAGATTATTTAATGATACAAAATATCCTATTTGGAACTTTTTACGGATGTTTTTACCAATTAATGTTCATTATTAATTTCTAAAATAAAAAAAAAAAATTGAAAAAAGAAACAGTATTCCTGTGCTTATATAAATTAATTATTCTACATAAATTTTTCCGGTTAATTTTCTTTAAACCGTGAAGTCAAATTTTGCTCAGCTGAGATGAGAATTATGAAAAATTTGAAGGATGATTTGCTACCCTTGTGGATAAAAATATGGCGATGATGAAAATCTTAAAAAATATTTAATCCCTTAATTGGTCAATTTTTTTTACCCAAAATGTTTTAAAAAAGGCATATTTTTTGTGTATACACCGTAATTAAACACCATACTTAATAAAAGAAGAAAATGAAAGAATTTTATTTTTTAATTTGATATTTTAAATTTTTTTACACCTTTTTTATTTTACAATTGCGGAACACAAAGTGGCCGCGGTAGCCAAAGGGTCAAGGTGTCCAACTTGTGGCTGGAGTGTCATGAATTCGAGCCCAGTGCCAATGAAGACCCGCCGTGTAGGGGAACGATGCACGTTAAATCTGCCGAGAACTCAAATGTCCTCCCGTTGGTGTGGTGTGGTAGTTAGGAGAGGGAGGTGCCAGCTCAGGTGTCATCCTCGTCACTTGACCATGGTTCAAAATTAAGAGGTCCGTCGCCAGAAGCCCTCGTGTCGCTGAACAGTGCGATGTTAATAGTTTCTCACTCTGTGGAACACAAAAACCGCTTAATGTTTGCTTTTTGTAAGTACACTCCGCATGATATCTTAGGAAAATTTTTATGTTAATACTTTCTCAAACGGTTGGGAATATTCTAGATAATCAGCAAATAGTTCTGAATTCGTATCCAAATTTAATTCATCCTTCCGCAAAAAAGTTTTTTTGTGTTATCCGCAATTTCAAAAGTAGCCGGTCTGAAAGAAAAAAAGCTTTGCATGTAGTAGAACACAGTTTTAAAGATCTAAATTTTTGCCAAAAAAAAAAATCCCATTTTAATTATAAAGAAAATACTAGATGAGTATTTCAGTACCATAGCCAAACTGCATCACTTTTCAACGCTAGCACTAAATAATACCACCATAAGAATTAAAAAATACGCTCAAATCAAAGAAAGAAAAAAGAATCAGTGTCCGTACAGAATACAGGCAAAGTGGTTAAAAAGATAATGAGTTAAAGTAACGAAAGCTTTAAATTCATTACAGTACTAGTAAATAACTTTCACGTTCTTCAAAAACTAAAATCTGTACGAAATCAAAAAATTCCATTTATATTTAAATATTCAAAAAGATTTTTCCTTGTAACTGAATTGGTGCAACTGATAAATGAAGTTATTTTCTCTTAATCTCTCTCAGCTACATTATTTTGTTACACTGAAGATGGATTAGGACACATTTAAACATTTAAAAGTAAGAATATTTTGACAGGAAATTTCGGTAAGAAATCGTCAGGAAAATAATTCTAAAGCACTGTTTTTTGAAACGCAGTGAAATCAATTTCAAATGAATATAGGAAGAGATTGAGAATAACCAAGATCAATAAATAAAGATTATCAATGTAATACAAAAAAATGATGTTTACTAATTGTAATATTATGCAGTATATAATAATCTCATAATATAATTTTATAGTAATTATTATATATAGACTTTATATAATATAAAATAGTAATAATTATTATACACAATAATAATCATATGTAATTTAATAGTAATTATAAAAAGAATAATAATCATATTGTAATATAATAAAAATTATCTATATAAGAATACTCATATAAAATAATAATTATAAATAAATAACAAAATAATAATTTTTAATAAATAACATAAAAATTGTAAAAAAAAACATAAAAATTATGATTAGCTAACATAATAATAATTGTAAATAAATAACATTATATGTAATATTATGTACAAAAAATACAAAAAAAAATAATTATTGTAAATAAAAAATATTATATGATTATCACATATAATAATAAATTTATTGTTATATTATATTATTAATACATAATCACTTAATATATATTAAAGTTAATAATGAATATAAATTAAAAAATGCCTAAAATATGCAATGTTCCAAAAACTGCAAGTTCCTTCAATGAATTTCATCGAACGTTCAAAAAAGCACTTTAAAAAGTAAAATAAAGTGAAAATATACGAGTATAGCAGTAATTAAAAGCATAGGACTCATTTTTATTTTAAAAAAAATATCCTGTGTAGTACTCACCCATGATATTAGAAATATTCATATTCGAAAATAGCACAAAATACAACAGAAGACTAAGGCAGATGGCTTTAAAATCAAATGCAATTTGAAATGGTTAATTTTTTTAAAAAAATGAATTAAATCGTCTGAAATTAATAGGGTTACTACGGGGAAAAAACCAATAAAATTAACTGTAATATACGTTATCCCCATGGCAACCACATTGCCAGATGATAACTATATCATGGTAACCATATTGTAATGCTATTGCTCATCTCGGCGAACATAAACACAAATTGGCGAGTAGACCCATGATATCAAACTAGCGTCAAAAAAATTATAACAGGTTAAAAATTAAAAAGTTCTCAAGCCGCAAAAAAGAACTACAATCAGGATTAAAAAAGATTGATGGTGGAATGTTATGAAAGTTTATGAATCCGATTCCATTAATGTATTGTTAATATATTCGAGGAATTCGATATATTGAAAATAACTCGAATAATTTTCAATATATCCAAAAATTCTGAGTTTCATTTATGAATTTCGTCGAACAAGGGACATTTAAAAATGCATTAATTAAAAATAAAATTGAAATAAAATAAATGGAAAAAAGCAATTCACTGCCAGAGAAAAATTAATTATTTTTGATAGATTAATTATTGTGACCACGCAAATTTGAGAATCGTAAGATCCGCAATAAAACATACGGCAATCAAATTTCTTAACCTTTCTGTAAACTATTTGCATTTTGCTGCCTCACTTATCACATTTCATGAAGGCTGAAATAAGCGAAATCTTAATCAAGAATAAATATTTTAAAAAAAAAAAATTATTCGGCAACAAAGTGGGCAGAAAGTGCGAATTCGGTAATCTTTTTCGACCATAAAAATTAAAAGCTTAGCTTTACATTCTTTTCAAAAAAAATATCCCTATACTTACCGATAATGTTCGAAATATCCATTTTCGAATAAACAATAAAAGACGAAAGCTGCTATCCAGACAATGCAATGTTTGGAAATGTACAAGTTAACGAAAAAAATCAAATTAAAATCGTTTGAAATTATTATCGATAACGCCATATATAAACCAATAATAATTTAATAATATAAATACTATATAATAATTATAAATAGTAAAAAAATATACATAAGAATAAATAATGTATAACAAATAATAAAAAATAATAAAATCACAAAAAAAAATAAAATTACAGGAAAAAAATTTAAAAAATAATAATAGATATAAAAAATAGATTTTAATGAATAAAATAATGATGGCAACCACAGTACCAAAGTTAAAAATCAAAATAACCATATTAAAATGTTATCGTTCAACTTGGCGAATGTCAACAACAACTTGAAGCATAGCGTACTGATATCTGATTTCCGATAACGATTTTTTTAAAAAAATACAACAAATATCCATTAGGATATGTTATAAAGCAAACTTTAATTTTCTACGAGTATTCCAATACACAAATAAACGTGAGATACTCTTAGAAATGGAATTTTACTATAAATATTTCTTGTTTATTAGAATACTCAACATTCAGTTATAGAATCTTACATCTTATTCCTTAAATCAAACACAAATTTAAAAATCATCAAAATTATGATGTATAGTATTTCATATTTCTATCGTTACTAGTTTCTTTATTCCTTTAATGAGTTAAATTTTCCAAAAAATAAATCAATTCATATAAAAAGAATTTAAAGAATATTCATCTACATCGTAATGACGCCAAAACTGCAATGGGAACACATATTTTCGGCATAATCGTATAGACTTTTAAAAATCTTATTTCGAGACAACTAACATAAAAAATAATGCTTTTAACGCAAGCAATATTCCAACCTAACCAAGAATAATTTAAAAATTACTCACTCTCAGTGATGTTAGAATTACGTTCGAATCTAGCGCGATTCTGAAATACCGTCGTATCGAAATTACCGACATATAAGCAGTGATTGCTCCTAATTAGTCATTCAATTTATTAACAGATTATATTTCGATGAGGAGGGAAAAAACGTCTGCGCCTTTGGCATATTTTTTCGAGTTCCCGCCTTCTGCTTGACAAAATAACACTTCTACCGCGCGAGAGCTGATTATATTCTGAAATTTGTCAAAAACGCCACAAACCACACTCAATATAGAAAAATGTGTGGATTTTCTTTATTTCTTAAGACTCTTTCGATCCGAGCAGTTTTATAAGATATTACAGATTAATTTTTTATTCGGAGTATTCTGTTTTTATTTTAACTCCTAATCAAAGTTAAATACCGTAAAAAAATGAAATTGTTAAGATATTTTGAATTGCTACATAATTGAAGAGTTAGAGAAATTTTTAAAAATAGTAAGTGATTTTAAACTTTTTAAATATTACAAATAAATTCAGTAATATGTAACTAAAAAAATTCTAAAATATGTTAATGATTACTTAAATTATTTTATGTTTGGTATATTTTAAAAAGAACTGAATAATTGAATCATTTTTCCCTTTTAAAAAAATTATTAAAATTTTCGGTACTTCTCCGTTTTGCTGGCACAAATCTCGCCAAGTTGGTGTTATTGGCGATAACACGCAATATATTCATAAAAAAATAATGAATATTAGTTTTCATTGATTTTTTATCCATTTTTGATATATTATGAAAAAGAAGTTGGTATTTACGTATTATCGCACCTATGCCAACTTTCAAGATAATTCGCCAAGTTTGCAACTCCGATTTTGCATGTGTCATTGACTGAATTGACAAACATGTGCTTCGATTCATATAATGTCGCCAATGCGGGTGCGATAATACGTAAGTACCAAGAAGTTACTGATAAGAAAAGATCGCGCCTTGTGTGTTTTGTAAATGTGACGGTAAAAGGTTTCTAAGGGGAATATTCCTTTTTGGCGTCAGTTGTATCATTTTTGGCGGTGGCGAAACGGAAAAGTACAAAATTTTCAATTTATTTGAGTAAGCAATCTCTGATAATCATTTGTAAAGATGATTACAGTGAATTTTTCCAATGATATTTTTAGAGGATTATTGGCAAAATGATACTTAAAAAACAAATCCAAGACAATAAATATCTGTTAAATCATAAATCATCTGAAATTTCTTTTTAATATTACATGTAATTTAAGTGTTTGCTGGCCAAATTAGAAATTGTATATATGAGTACGCCTTACTCATCAATGGAAACAAGTTTGCAAGTTTTAAGAATTAAGTTGTGAAAAGAAATTTTTACTAAATTAAGATATAAAAATGGTGTTTGGTGTTTTGCTATTCCCCTCAACTAAAAAGATACGAATCACCGATATTCAATTTCTCCTTTAATTCTATATACTTTTGAATTCCATCAGTAATTATATATTACATATTCTGCTTTATTTATTCCTTACAAGGAAAGAAAAACTTTATTAAAGAATTCTTAGAAAACTTGCTAGAGAAACAGTTAAGCAGAGGCAATTATTTCAAATTGTGGTAAATTTTCTTTTTTGTACTAGTCTAACAACTAAATTTTTTTTACAAATTGCCTCAATAAATAAAGTTAGTTTTTAATGATTAATTCTTTGAAAAATAATCAATGAGCAAAATTTTATCAATTCCTTATAGATATGTAACACAGTTAAATTAATTACATAAAGTATGGATTTCTTTTATTTTTAAAAAAGCATTTTATTTTTATCCTGAAAATTTAACTCTTTATACTCTATAAAAAATACGTTTCATGAGTCGTACTAAATATGTCTCGTAATTATTCACTTTTAAATTCAGAAATGAAATGCTTGGCATTTTTTAAAGTAATATCTCTTAAAATGATTGAGGGGGAAAAAAGGAAAGAAAAAAATTATATATACTTATAAAATTTCTGAGCTGGAGAAACATAAAAGGACCTAACTTTTGGAATGTGTGGGTATGGAATCTCCTCTCTTCATTGTAATTGAGTTAAGCATTACTATTGGGTTGTTTGGAAAGTAATTTCTCTCACTTTTTCCCGACATAGGGTTTAATTGTATTTTTTCACACTTCAGCCGCATAATCATTATATGTTTTGAGCGCAGGGATGTCTTAAGGCATTGGCCAACTGGGCCCGGGCCCAGGGCCTCGCCTTCGGTGGGGGCCTCGTTTCGTTCTCGACTCTGTCAAAAAAGATCATGATCCAGATAATTTTTTCATGGTTAAATATTATTCCCGTACGTATTCTCCGAAAAACAGGGAATTTCAAACTACATGTCAACTAGCAAAAGTGGCAAGACACTAATATTATGTGATGACCATTGTCTATGTCTAGGCTTAGGCCTGACACCATAGGCAATCATTCAATTCATTTAGTCGAAATGCGGCCACGAGTCGGGCTGGTGTGTGCCTAGATTTTTGAGATTCTGAATCATGCACATTCATTTGTTTTAAATTAGCGTTTGATCGAGTATTCGACAATACATTCTATATATTGTCTACTCAGTTATCCGGTAGGACATACTTTTGCATAGGCGCCCAGGGTCTAAAGAAATCTTACGATTTCTCAGGGTCTAGGGCCTTAAAAAGTCTTAAGACGTCCCTGTTTGAGAGAGCTCATATAACAAGGCTTGCTCGTGAAAACGTTCAATTAGTTCTACTTAGTAGTTTTTGGTTGCTGCCCCTTTAAATATGGAGAGTGAAGAGCAGCATTTTCAGCTTATTTTACTCTTTTACTGACGAAAAGGTAAAAATGTTGTTCAAGTAAGAAAAAAAATAACAGATTTTTATGGAGAAGATGTATCTAGTGCCAAAATTGGTTTGCAAAATTTCGATCCAGCAATTTTGATGTTGAAGGTGAACCATCACGTTCTGGAAGGCAGGTTGAAGATAATAAAAGCACAATAAAGCAGCGTTTCTAAAACTGTGGGGCGCTCTCCCTTGGGGGGGGGGCGTTATAACCCTATGTGTGGGGCGCGAGTATATCGAAAAGTCGAAAATAAAAATTATTTAAAAAAATATATTAATTTACTGAAAACCGATACAAAATACATTCTGACATAATAAAAAAAATACACATTTACTATGATATAATAACTTATAAATGCACAGTACTGCTCAATGTATTTGATAATTAATCAATACTAAGTTTAAAAAAGTTTAATAATTTCTAAAAACTATCTCATGTGCTTGTCATATACAAAATTAAAGACTTTTTTTTTATAATTTGGACGGTTTATAGTTAAAGTCGTATGGTGATTTTACGTCAAAGTATATTATTGAACTCAATACATTGTAATTGTATGGGGGGGGGCGTGATGAAAATTAGGATTAAAAACTGGGTCGCAAATGCTGAAAGTTTGAGAAGCACTGCAATAAAGGCATTAATTGATGCAAGCCGGCGAATAACAACTCTTGAAATCGCTGAGAGGTTAAATGTATCGGATTCAGCTGTTTATGACCACTTGAAAGGCCTAGGTTTAACCTCAAAGCTCGACATATGGGTTCCTCATGTTCTCACGGAAAGAAATCTGTGTCTTCGCGCTGACGTCTGGGATTTGCTTCTGAAACGTCCCTTTGTAAGATCCGGCTTTGGGCACCAAACCTAACTTTGTATCGGGGTTGGGGGCTAGTATTCTTTGTTACGCCACCGGAACGAGAAAAGGGTTGTCTACAACAATGTCAAGCACAAGAGATCATGGAGTTAAAAAGATGAGCTGGCTGAAAGCATTTCGAAAGCCAATATTCGTCAGAAAAAGGGAAAAAAATAATAATAACGATTAATTCTGAAGTGTACTGTCATTAGATGAACAAATTGAATTATCCAGTTAAACAAAAAAAAAAAAAAAAGGCCAGAATTGATCAACAGAAAGGTGTAGTGTTCCACCAGAATAATTCGAGACCTCATACGCGTTTGGTGACTTACCAAAAGCTTTTACAGCTTGAATGGGATATACTGCCACACCCCCTATATTCTCCAGATACAGAACCTTCTGATTATCATTTGTTCCGGTCTCTACAAAAATTTTTAGAGGGTAAAACCTTTACTTCAAATGAGGAGGTCAAAAATCACCTGGATCAGTTTTTTTGCCAGCAAAGAACAAAAATGTTGTGAATTAGGATTCATGATACTGCCAGAAAGATGACAAAAGGTATAGGACCAGAATTGACAATATATAATTTAGTAAAATATTTATTCACTATATGAAAATTGTCTTTCATTTTAACAAAACAAAACAAAAGAAAAAAAAACCCGAAATAACTTTTTGAACTCAGTGTAGCATTTTTAACCACTTCAGTTGTTCACTTTTCCGAAAATACTTTCTATGCTTTATTAGCAGAAGAGAGTGTGAAAAAAATGAAGGTGTTTGTATCACCCCCTTCATATTTTCAGTTCTATTGATATATACAAATTACCTCACTCATTTGAATTTTTTTTCTAGAGAGTACAATTTAAAAAAAAAATTCCCGAAATGTTCTGACTTGATTGTAAGAAATGATAATTCTGGTTTCATGTTTTGTCATTTTCATTTGAACATGAATTGAAAAAAAATCTTTTCAGTTATGAATGGACAAAAGTTATTTTACTCCACCCATCATAAAGTGTGTGTGTAGTAGTATATTCCTTTAAATAATGTATTTTCATTTATTTTTCTTTAAAAAAAAATTCAATAGGTCATTTCCCCTATTTTTAAATACTGAATGAAAAATGAATGAGAGATGGAGTGAGAATGATTTAAGATGAAAATTCTAAGTTGATGTGGAAATCATTGGAATAACAAGAATAAATCAAGCTTGAGGCCCCTGCCGTCCGCCAGTTCCGCCAGCCGCTTAATCCGCCAAGGATTGAGAGTAACTAAAGTTGCACCATGATACAGCTGGGGAGAGGGTGTGGATCAATTAAAGTGCGGAATTGATTTTTGACTAGAATAAAGTACCACCGTAAAGCCTGCTCATCTGTGACTCGATCATTCTATAACATTTATAATTATTCATGTTTATGTTGTATTTAGGTCTCAGAAGTGTTTCCTGAATGTGTGTGTGTGAGAAAAAGTAATTTAAAAAAAATTTCTTAAATCAATTCCTACTTAGATCAACAATTTTTTTTTTATTTTAGTTACTTTTTATCAAAAAGTTACAATTAGTATACACTGGTGTCCAAAAGGTAAGCATAAATCGTAAAATGCGAAAAACATGGAGTAAATATTCGTAAAATTATTCCAAATTTCTTGCGGATATTAAGTGGGTGAAGAAGAAACATTGAGTTTATGCAAAACTTTTCAGTCGACTACGTCCTGCGCGAAACACCGGCGTATGTCGGAACGCGGAGAAACCAATTCACGCAGCATAGGCAGTTCAGACAAGTTTCGTGCAACTGCTGTGCGAAGGAACGTTGTTAACCATCAAACAAGGTGAATGATGGCACAAAGACGCCAATTGGACATGTTTACGAAAGGAAGAATCGTTGGAATGCTGGAATCCTCACGATCACAAACCGAAGTGTCTCGAATTCCGAATGTGGACCAGTCTGTGATCTCAAGACTGTGGCAGAGGTTTCAAAGAACGGGAGATGTTACTCGACAACCAGTATCAGGTCGACCAAGAGTCACAACCCCTCGCCAAGACCGATATCTGGTAATAAGTGCGCAACGTCAGAGGGCAGTACTGCCAGAGCACTGGGTTCGGCGCTCACAGTCGCCACAGGAATACGAATTTCGAGACAAACTGTTTACAGGAGACTCAATCATGCTGGCCTGTATGCCAGAAGACCAGCAGTTTGCATTCCCCTCACGTCTGCGCATAAACGCGCTCGTTTGAACTGGAGTTTGAAACATCAACATTGGAGTGTGGGAGAGTGGGCCAATGTGATGTTCAGTGACGAGTCCCGGTTTAGTCTGAGTAGTGATTCTCGGAGGGTAACGATATGGAGAGAACGTGGAACACGTTTTGAACCAAGAAACATAACGGAAAGACATCATTTTCCATCAAGGGGAGTAATGGTATGGGCAGGCATCATGATAATCGGCAGCACAGACCTCTATTTCTTTGACACGGGGTCTGGGACTGTTCAAAGATACAGAGACGAAGTTTCCGAGCCTTATGTTCACTTGTTTTGAGGTGCTGTCGGTCCTGACTTCATATTCATGGATGATAATGCTCCATGTCACCGAGCGGTGCTGATTGATGACTTCCTTGAAACGGAAAACATCCAGCGCATGTCGTGGCCTGCGAACTCCCCTGATTTAAATCCTATCGAGCATGTATGGGATATGCTCGGGAGACAAATTGCAGCCCTTTCGCACCCACCAAGCTCCGTTACAGAACTGAAGAGAGCTCTCCAAGAAGCTTGGAATCGTTTGAGCCCACAACTCATTCATCATCTCATAGCAAGTATGGTAAATCGCTGTGCAGCGTGCCTGGCTGTCCCACGCCTTATTAAACTGCAGCATCAGTATTTTATTTAATGTTTTCTTTCATTTTTTCTTTAAAGTGTGAATCCTTGCTATGCTCA
The DNA here is from genome assembly GCA_019973975.1 of Trichonephila clavata. Lineage (NCBI taxonomy): Eukaryota > Metazoa > Arthropoda > Arachnida > Araneae > Nephilidae > Trichonephila > Trichonephila clavata. The sequence goes on along the minus strand of BMAO01018756.1, from coordinate 33,967 downwards.
GTTTTCTTTCAAACTGCTACTTTGGATAATAAAATTAATTATTATCATTCTTTTGATTTGCTTCCTTATTTTATAACCATTTTACACTCGCATATCACGTTTCCCGCCATTCTGATTTACAGTTCTTTCTTTATTCACATAATTATCAATTATGCTTAACTTTTGGACACCAGTGTAAATATGTATATGCATATGACAGAATCACAATATACGTGGCAATTAATTTTTATTAATTTTCATTAAAGTATCGCTTTGTTATCCAAAACAATAGTGTATATAAAATTTCAGTTCATCTGTTCAGCTTTGAAACGTGAGGGGGAAAAAAATTCTTTAATGTTTTGACCCAAGTAGCTAAAAATGAAGCCAACGTGGTTGTATCTGTATTTCTTTAAATAATTACTTTCAGTCAATAATTTTAATTAATTATAATTAAAATATCGTATTGTTACCAAAACAATAGTGTATAGAAAATTTCAACTCAAATGGGCGCATTAAAATGTGAAAAAAAAACCCTTATCATGTTTTAACACAAGTCGCCAAAAGGTCGCTAAGTTGCCCAAAATGACTCCAACGTGGCAGTATTTGTAGTTATTTGAATAATTAGTTTTAATCAATTAATTTTTATTAATTATAATTAAATGACTGTATTGTCATCCAAAATAAGCGTGTATTTTAAATTTCAGCTCAATTGAGTTCTTTAAAATGAATTTCATTAACGATTGAAAATTTGAACAAGATAAATATAGTGAGAGAGTGAGCTAATAGAGAGAGTAGGAATTGAATAACATCGGGACTGTACTTCTCTACGAAGATCTTAAACTCATGAATTTTATTCAAAGTGCCGTTTGTATTCCATGAACACAAACTCAGGCTAATTATTGAGTGACTAATCATCTTCATTGTTAAGGATAGCATCTACTAGGGCGTATAACTCTCGTTTTTTACTATATGTATTGTTATTGTTTTTAGGTTGGGGGGGGCAGGAGCATTGAAGTTCAAACTGCGAATCTGATGCGTAAGAGCAGTCAAAACTTGTATGATTCTTTGAATTGATTGATTAATTAGGTTAACATTATTACAGTCGACTCTCTATAATTCAAACCATCGATAATACGAACCTCTCGATAATTCGAAGTATATGCTCAGCCCCTAGAAAAACTCTTGATATTTTGAACTAAAACAATACGTTTTGGTACACTCAATCTTTCGAAGTAAAATCTATGACTAGTCAGTCTACAACAAGCTATATATAATTCGAAGTTATCTTATGAAACTCTCGACAATTCGGACACTCACTATCATGTGCAGTCCTGTAATAATCAGGTTGGAGCTTAAAGTTTCGCGCTATGTTGTCTCTGCGTGTCTCTTTGTGACGTAGCCCCTTTGATAACCATATGTCTTCTACCCCTACTTAGTGTTTTTAGGTTCCTCAGGCGAAAAGACACTTTATTGTTTTGTGGAAAATAGACCTACTGCACTTGTTGTCAACCATCCACATCTTTAGCCTTGCTATACATGTGTTCAAAAAGGATGGTCCGCTATTGTGAAGAAGAGATGCGTAGGATTGTGTATGAATGTATTCTTTTCATTCAAGGCTTTTAACTTCTGTATAATATTTATACTGTATAACATGTACTTTTTAAAAATACTTTAAAATAATTTTATGCATATCTACAATTGTTGTTTTATTATATAGTTTCAAATTTAAATGTGTTAGAAAAAAATTTCTCTTCGTGTATTTTGGGAATTTTTTTCTACCCTCTTGAAATTCAAAGTTTTTCGTTGGTCCCTCCAACTTCGTATTATCGAGAGTCGACTGTATTTTGATTAGAACTTAGGATAACACTAACTTGATTGACCTGAGATTGTAAGCAGGATTTCCACCACTTCGTGTCGCCATCTAGTGTGTGCTTTTTTAGTTTAAATTTGCTTGGTTTTTAGAAGCAGCTGCATTTTTGGTAATTGCGCCTTTTCGTGGTTTAGGGTAAAATGGACATTTGGCATAACTTGCCATATGTCTGACGACCTGACAATTAATGCAGAAGATTTGTTCTTCACGTTTTATTTGACATTTGCGGGTTTGATGTTCTTCCCTGCATTGGAGTTAAATGGCACTGTTCGCCCGTATGATTGAATTTATTGCATGAAACCCTTTGCTCTCATACCCTTCAACACGGGCGCTTGAAAAGAATAATATGTTCAAGTCAAAAATCTTAGCATTTAGCCTATTACGGGGTAGGCTAATTAAATAGACTGGAAGTTTTTTCGTTAGTTATTCGGCAAATTAGTTGAGTTACTTTATTTATCGTGAAACCGAGGTTTATGAGATCGCTGTGTATTTCTTCTGTTTTGGTGTCGCGAGGAAGTCCTTTAATGATGACTTTAATTGGGTGTTTTTCCTTGGGTTCTATAACATAATATTTATATTTTAAGTAGGTAGGAGGTGTCTGCGTTGTCCGTTTGTGTCCGTGTAAAGTTTTAGATACTCGCCAGTGAGTTTGCCGCGAAGAGCTGGGATTCGATCAGTGAGTTCCTTCATCTGTTGTCTGTAGGTCAGTGTGATTTTGAGCATGACCGGTGGAGGTAAATATTTAGGTGCGGGTGTTTGTTTTTCAGGTTCGTCTGGGTTAGGTGTTTCAGTAGTGAAGTTTCCTGCTGTTTCCTTTTCTAAATTTGCAAATATATTTTCCAGTTGTATTTTGAAGTTCAATTGGCTAGTATCACTGTTAGTTTTGGTAACTTTTCTTGACGGAGGAGTGAGATAAATCTGTCCGAATTTTCTTTTCTTTTAACTGGGAAGGGTTTTTCTATTTCCACTAAATATTCATTTTCAGTAATTTTAGTACCCTTATGAGATTTAGTAGGAGAGTATGCTACAATGTATGCTATGCACTGTCTACTTTTAAGGCTCATAGTAGGGGCCTGCATTTGTGTAGGGGTTCAGTGTCTGCTTTTGCGTAGGGGCATAGCGCCTCAAGAAGTCTTAAGGCGTCTCTGATTAGAACGATACATGTGGAAGTAAATTCTAATGACTCTCCAAATCATAAAAATCAATATGGTGTATGGTGATGCATAGTACAAGAGTAGGGCAATGCCTTGTCACAGAATCATCCAACTGATACCATCGTCTGTTCTCTCTTGAGGTTAGTGGAAGGGGAAGAGATCGGAAGTTCTCCATCAAATGCTGAGGCGTTTTCTGTGATAGAGACAGCTATGGAGTGGTACGAACAACAATCCGAGTGCTGTCCTACTCAAAAACTGTTGCTCAAGGGAATCAGAGAGCTTTCAGCGAAAAAACGAAGGTGTGCAATGGTACAGTGAAAAATATGTGATTATTTTTCCACACTAAAGGTAAAATTGCTACATTTTGCACCTATTTTGCTTTTCCTTCAAGCACGTTTCCCGTATGCGAGGATTTTCAGTATTCGTATAGTGTCCAGTCCCAATTGATTCGGATAAACGATACTCTATACTGTATGTAATGGCTTCTTCTAACTTTTTAACTTTACCCCGTTAAATTATTTCCTAATCCTTTGGCACAAGACCGTTATAATCTTAATCTAATTGCTCGCGCATTTGCATCCAATCGCGACTCCTGTTACAAAAGAGTCGTACGTCTTTCACCGCCAGTATAAAAAGCTCGGAGTCATCGGTTGCTCTCTCTCTTTGTGCTTTGTCTGTTTCGTCGACTATGTGTTCGCGTCGCTGCTAAGTGTTGCTTCTGCTTTGTGTGTGTGAAACTTCGTAAATTATTTTAATGTGATTGTCCTTGTTTATTGGTGATGTTAATAAACGAAAGATGAAACCTACAGTTTAGCAGTATTCTTTCAAGACATAGCTATCCCTCGACCAAGTCTACCTGTAAAAATCAACACCGGTCATGATACAAAATTCGTCATCGTAAAAAAATCGTCATCATCGTTATATATATATATATATATAATATTATACATGCAAATTATATCATTGAAGTTGCGATTTCAAAACACTCTAATTTTAAAACTATTCGTCAGAAATGCTTGTTATTTTCAAACAACGGAATTTTGTTTGGCAAAGGAAAACAAAATAGTTCCAAAATGTGTCTATAGACGATGCTGTCAGGGTATGCTAAATGCTAAGACCTGAAATGCGCACTATAGTCATAACTTTGATAAAAAAAATACATAGCAATAGCGGGACACAATGCTTTGCCTGAGTGCTTAATCATGACTTACAAAGAAGGATCGAGCTCTGTTTGTGAAGCTTTTGATTCGGAACGTTGACTGAGCTTTTACAGCAATCAGGACATTATGGACATTAAAAGGCACAAAAAATTTGACCTAATGCAACATATGACCAGCTGAAAATGATATACAAATTCATTTCGAAGGGACCGGTTCATTTGACGTGAAACGAGGTAGAGGACGAACAGCAGTTGTGGTGGGGACAGTGAAAGATGTGGCTACGGCGTTACTGGAACAAACGAACAGTGGCGTGGGAGTCAGCAGCGCACAAGGAATTGATTAAACATTGAATATGCATAGAGGCTTTAAGTCCTACGGAACATCCTGCACTGTTATTCGTACAAGATTGCTATCTGCTGGCCGGGAATCACGTGAATCTGTTAAATTACGACTTTTTGCCCTGATAGATGTGGACAATGAAGAACCATGAAACATTCTGGGGTTTGATGAAGCTCATTTCCATTTTAAAAGTTCTGTAAATGCGCATAATTGCAGGATATGGGCGACCAAGAATCCGTTCCAGCTACAATTATTACCTCTTCATTCTGAAAAGGTCACTATGTGGCGTGGAATAACAGTAGAGTTTGTCGTCGGTCCATTCTTCTTCAAGTAGACCACACCTGGGGGTCCCGTTACCGACACCGGTACTGCCAAGTAGTATGAACCCTGTTTTAATAACTATATTCTTCCGGCACTTCAGCAGCGTCAGTGGGTGAATCACACAATATTCATGTAAGATAGCTTTTCATTGCACATTGCTACTCCTATGAAGCAGCTGCTAATCGTTCATTTCGGAGATAATAGAATCATAAGCCACATTTTTCCAATAACGTAGCCAACTCGTCCCCTTGGCTCAAACTCTTGTGATTCACGGCTTTCGAAATACCTGAAGAATAATGTTTACAGCGCAAGAACTGTGTGAATCTGGTCTACTTGAAGGCAAGCATCAATCACCATATTCATAGTATCAGCACCACAGATACCCCCGATCTGTTGAGTTGCCAAGTAATAGCGGAACAAGGGGGAGTGCATTTTGAACAATTTATACTTTAATCCTCCTTGAGGTGTTTGTATTTCATTAAGTTTTTATTTTTCTCTTGTTACTATCTCTGGTTTCGCTTCTAGCGGTACTATTTATATAAGCCAATAACAGCCTCCAGGCTGAAGCGATCATTTTGGTCTAGTGGTATGTTAAGTGCTTACGAATCAGAGGGTACCGAGTTCTATTCTCCTCACGCTGTAAACACATATTGTGGCATTTTCACTAATAAATTTGTCATTAACCCCAGGAGACTATTGTTTCCTACAGTAATGAATGTATTAAGGCATCTTTTCTGGCAGCGTAATCTATCGACACATTTTGGAACTATTTTATTTTCCTTCGCAAAAAACAAAATTTTATTGTCTCGCGATTGTTCTGGTAAAGTATCAAATTCTGACCAGCAGTTTTAAAGTTACTGTTTTGAAATCGGATTTTTAATTATAATTACCCTTAAAGTAACAAAAATGAGTCAAATAATAGATAATGGTAAATTTTATTTTCTCCACTTTAAAATGCTACATATATTCACTTTCTGAATTTTTATTAGTTCCAAATAGCAATAGAGTGTTTCCTGTTAACTGAGTTTCAACACAGATCCCATTTTTTTCCAATAGCTTCTTGATTCCATTTTTTAACTTTGTGTACATGAAATTTTGTGTAAGTTTTAGAATTTGTCTATTCTTTTTATTTGTATATTATTTGAAGGAATATCATATATATATATATATATATATATATATATATATACACTTTCTATTTGTATAATATTCATTCAAAATAGTTTTATTGATTAATAGCTAACTATTTGTTTTCAAGTACAAATTTTAGGCACTTTGTAACTTTCAATCTTGTTTTAAATTCTTCATTTTTTTTCTTGCATTATTATGTATAAATTTTTTGCTGAGGGGAAGGTTAGAATTCTAAAAAGCAAGCTTGGTCTTTCTTCACTGCCCTAAGTCAAAGACAGATTAAGAAAACATATTAGATCTTCATTTTGGTCAAATGATGTCTTTCTTTTCTTGTTGTTGGTTCTCTATTTCAGAATTTAAACTTTCTTCGATTTGTAAGATAATTAATTCAAACATCATTTCTTTTATTTATTATTATAATAATTAATTATCATATCATACGCACTTTGTCTCTTCTCAGGACAGTTACGTGATTGCATTGCTGGAATATAAATCGCATAGAGAATAGGAGATAATAAAAAATATCTATAGGGTTTCTCTAAATGACGAACTCTTTTCTTTAAAAGTAAAAGTTGCAGACAATTTTGTAAAAATCGATTTAAATGTCCTATATTTTCACTATTTTACTAAAATTACTTCAGTATCAAAGATTTTTTTGTTCTATTTTTAGCACGCTTTTATAAGTTTCACTTGTATGTAAAGGATTCTTTGAACTCGATTCTTACACACTTTAAAAGGTCAGATTAATTCGAAATTTTGCACACTTATCAAGGACCGATGACAATACAATAATTTCATAATTTTGTTCCATTGTCCTGATCAGTAACATGAGGAATAACGATTATTCATATTTGGTGACTAATTCCATATACCTCTTCCAGATTTGGAGACTATTTCCAGATTTAGTGACTAAAAGATTAAGGTGCAACCCTAAAAATGAATGCACTTGTGCTTAATAGAAATAAAACAAAGAAAAAAAGTGTTCTTATGTGAGAAAGGGAAGGGTGGGTCTGCGTCAGCAATTTCTTACCATAATATAAACAATTGTCTCGTTTTTCTAAAAATGGAAATAAAAAAAAGACTCGTGCGTGTGAAAAAAAAACAGTTTATGTTCTAACTGCTAAATATTTTTTATTTTTAGAAAGCAATACGTGTAGAAGTGATGATACGAACTAACATTATAGCAATACGTTTAAAAGGTGATAATACGATTGACACTTAATATTTCTTCTTGACACACTTTTATTAGTTTGACCTGTATCTATAGAGACGGGATCTTTGAAATATAACGATACGGGACTGATCCGAGGCCCCGTAAACGGAGAGCAAAACTAATTCCAGCAGCTGGTAATCCCCTCCGGCTCCAAATATCAAACTCAAGGATAAATTCAACAATCAGTAAATGATAGTTTGAAAAATAAAAAAACACGCTTTTATTGTAGATCGAACTAAAAAATGAAAAATAAATTATAGTTTAAAAAAAAACTGAAAAACACGCTCTTATAGTGAATCGAACTAAAAAGTAAAAAAAAAAAAAAAATCTTAACATAAGAATAAAATATGACTAACGAGAAAATTAATGTTAATGGGGTAAAAGCTTGGGGTGCTTTTTACTATATTTTTACACTAACTCAGCATTTCGGAATAGAACTAGTAAGAAATTATAACAATTAGTATAGAGCACCCCCCCCCCCCCCACTCTTATCCCGTTAATCATATTTTATTCTTATATAAAGAATTTTTTTTAACTCTTTATTTCGATTCACTATAAAAGCGTGTTTTTTTTGTTTTTTTTTAAAACTATAATTTATTTAACCTTCATTTTTTAAAGTTTCAACTAAAACTTTTGGTAGTGTTTTCCACCAATTCCATTACAGTAGTTTGAGGAATTTTTTCAATCGTGCCATTTTCACAACTAATAAACAAAAATTTCCAGTGTCTATTTTAATTTAAATAAAAACTAGAAAGTTGCGAAGGGGTACTCAGATTTTATTAACAGAATTTATCAACGATTTATAGTTCACCACACTATTAGTACGTATATATAATTTCAAATATGGGGGGGGGGAATGACTCAAATACGACTAATAATCATGGGTTTTATTTTAATCACAGATTTTATAAAAACAGAGAAAACGAATAAGAAAGAAATAAAACACATAAATAATCTATATCTGTATTTGTTTATTTTTCTTCGATCATTTCTAGTTCAAGGTCTGCGCAAAGATTCAGCTGTACAGGTGATTTGGTTTCCCCTTTGAGTGTTTCGAGTCATCTGTTGACACAGCATAGTTTGTCTGCGAGTAATTTGTGCTGAAAGAGTTGAAAGCGAAAAAAAGAGAGAGACAAAAAGAGATGACTAATTATGACAGTTATAAATGCGCATTTCTTTCGTTTGATCATCTGTTGGACCTTGGCTTGATCTTATCAGCATTTGTACGGGGAGTTTTATTTTTATTTGACATTTAACAGTGTGCTTTCAATTCAATGGATTGCACATTTTTAGACTTTTTAGTGCTAGAAATACTTACAATGACAAAATTAAAAAAAAAATTCATTGCTCAAAACTAGGCGGGAGGGGTACCTCCTGTCAGGGGCGGCAAATTTTAAGGGAGGCATTTGGAGAGAATTTGAAAAAACATATTTTTTTGTTACAAAAAATTTGATATATTTTCTGAAATATTATTGGGTGTGAATCTGGTATTTCCCATTTAACGTTCTTATTTCAGTATTTTGTACTCTGTATGCTTAATGTCAGTTTTCTTTCATGTTGAAACTTGAAGGGTTCGAGGTGGGATTAAAGGAAAAATGATGAAATTTGATATTTTTGCACATCTTTCGCTAGTAATTTTCTTCCCATCCCGGAGTGGGTCACAACGGGCATTCCTTTCACCCATTCGATGTCTGGTGTCAGCTAAAAGGAGGATAGGGTAATAAGTTTTTGGTAGATAGAGAGCTGCAGGAAATGTTTTATTTTAGTCTTTAGTGCAGTTACTATAAGCTGTATATATAAAATAAACGCTTGTGATGCCCACCATCAGTAGAATTTTTTTCGAAGAAATTGACCCGTTGACAGTGGCGTAACGGAAAATAACTGCCCCCCCCCCGCAAGGTCAGGTCTTGGTCCCCAAGCCGGATCTTATATATATATATACACTTGCCAGAGAAAGTCTGCGTTTACCTACTAATGCTTACAAAAACAAAAAAAAAATATTTAAAACCGGACTTTGAAATTTAAAAAAAATTATGTTTTATTTTGTTCATTCTAAGTACTTGAGAACAACAAAAGTGAACTCTGTTTGCTTTCATAGCTTTTAAAATAAAGACAGATTTGTAGCGATAACAAAAATCAAGTAGAAAAACTCTGCGTTCATAGTTTTAGTAGTAACTATGAAAATTATTTGAAAAGGATAATAAGCTAGTTTGATAGCTGGTTGGATAATCCCATCTTTTGAAAACATCCTGAAGTCGTTTCGGCATTGAATCAACAAGTCTAGTGGTTTCTTCAGGGGTTATCTTCTCTCATTCGTCCTTAAAAACACTTTTCAACATATCCTTGCTAGATATATTGTGTTGACGAATCCTACGCTCCAGAAAATCCCATAGGAGTTCTATAGGATTCAGACCAGGTGACTGCGGAGGCGAGTGCAGTTGATTTTGGTCACTATATAGGAGCCAAAGCTTCACAATCTCAGCGGCATGCTTAGGATCGCTGTCGTGTTGGAAAAGAAACCAAAATCCTAGGCCGAGTTTGGTGGCATTTTCCTTTAAATTGTTCTTAAGACATCGAGATAATCCTATTTGTTCATAATTGATTCGATTTTTTTCAACTTTCCAACTCCATTGCTCGCCATGCGCCCCCACACCATAACACCACCGCCGCTGTGCTTTACCGTTGGTTCTAAATGCACTTTTTGAAGCTCTGTGCAAAGTTTTCTCCATACCAATTTTCGACCTTTTATGCCAAAAATGTAAAGTTTGCTCTCATCGGATAATATCACAGCCCTCCAGAACTCCAGAAGCTTATAAATATGTTTTTTTTGTTGCAAAAGCTATCCGTTTTAGCCGGTTGGTCATTGAAATATAAGACTTTCTACAAGACAGTCGACTACGGTATCCGGCCTTTTTCGAGATTTTTCTTGCAGTATCCGCACAAATGTTTGCCTTAAACTTCTCGTGAATGTCTGTTTCTATTTTAGTTGCATTTAAAAGTGGATTTTTTTCACCAAGGATATCATACTTAGTCTTTCTCTGACTGTAAGTTTAGATGGACGACCTGAACGAGGTTTGGATGTGTAAACTCCTGTAGATTTAAAGATATTAATAACACGTTGGATAGATGAATACTGCCGTTCAACGGATCAGGCAATATCTCGAAGACTTTTTCCATCTTTCCGTATTTTAAAAATGATTTTACGCTCACTGATACTAAAATCCGTCCTTTAATTTTTAATGTCCATGAATTGCTTCGTATCTCACAAAAACATTAAAATTATTGCGTCACAACTTTCTTAAGCTATTTTAATTGATAACGGGGTGCACACACACACACACAAAAACTCAATTAACCTATAACGCATGTTGATACAAATTTCAAGAATCAAGAATATTTCAAATAGTGAATGCACACTTTTCTACCTACCATTTATGTAACTTTGCTACAAAACTCCCGCTATCTTATGTTGTTTTAATTCAAAATTAACGAATTCTTGCATGCTCAATATTTAAATAATAGTAAACAAATTCATGAAATATTGTGAGAAAAAAATTATATTTCTATTAAATTTTACCTTTTCTGTATGATTTGTTATGGGTGAACGCAACTTTTTCAAGCAAGTGTATATATATATATATATATATATATATATTATATATATATATTATATATATATATATGTTTTTACAAAGGATTACCAAACTATATCATAATGTAATTTTGCACCATCACGTAAAAAATTTAATGTTAAACTTATAACTGAATACAAAATCAAACATAATCTGAGTAAACGAAGTAAATAATGTGTAACATTAGAGAGTATTAAAAAAATTCATTAAAATGGGAAATCTAACGACAGATAACCTGGTAACTTAAATAAAAACGAACACTAAGACACTGTGAACGACAAACACTGTAAAATAATTTTTATGTGAAATTCTTAGGAAAGAAAAAAAGTATCCTTTACCCCATTCTTGGTTTGTGCATCCTTTGATGAGCTTGATCTAAAGTTTGATTATATTCTAGCATAAATACTGCAACTTTTAATAAGGAGAGTTCTTTGTGTGATGCAAAAATGATTCCATGAAAAAAGAAATAAAAAACTGATACATTCCATTATGCTTTCTTCTCTGATTATGCTTCATTTGATAGAATACTCCTAAATCTAGGCCAAATTTTCATTTAAAATCCTTCCTGTTCTTTTCCAAGTATCGTAATATTATTTTACTTGAAAAAAGCAAAACATATGTACGTTATTTACTACTTCACTAAATGAAAATAAAATACATGGGGGCACTAAAGACTGTGATTTGTTGCTTCGTGAAAAGTAAATCGAATATTTTTTCCCCTTCCCTGTAGCTAATGTAAGATATTCTGTCATCATAAAAGTGAAGAATTTTTATATCTTCTTAGCATTTTATCCCATTCTCAGTCTGATTTTTGTTTTATCTGTCAATAATTTAGGTTTAAAAAAAAAACCCGCTGAAGAAAAGTATCTCTCTCTCGCGTCACGGGGATTACAGCAAATAAAAAAATGTTTTCTGATTTGGTTATTGGATCAAATATATCTAAAAAGCGTATTGAAGTTTTGATTTTGAATGACTTTAAATCGCCAATTGGAAAATCGCTTAAAAATTCGATTTAAAAAAAATGTAAAGCGAATTTTGAGAAAATCTACATTAATGGCACCAGTCAGGCTTTGGGTCCCCCCCCCCGCAGTGCGGGGGTTGCGGGGGTGTACGTTATGCCACTGCCCGTTGAAATAGACGATTCCTTCTCTTACATATTACTCGTTTAAAATAATAGGTAATTATGTACTTAAAATAACTGGGAGGTAAAGGTGCTTCAAATTTGCATTTTTTTAATTTTACTTTTAAAAAATAGAAGGCACTTTGCTGCATCTATAGAGTCATTATTTAAGAGAATTCGATAAAAAGAACGCCAGAAAATTGAATTTTAAAATTGTAAACAGATGTGTGTAAATGTGATTCAGGTACACTTTCTTCAAAATCCTTAGTGTATTTAATATGTATTGCAAAAAACTAATTTTTCTATTCGTAGAACGTAATTTTTCTTTATTATATGTTCAAACTTATTGAAAGTAGTACATTTTTTGTGCAAAAATTACGGAAAATTTAAATGATTAGTTAAAAAATTTTAAAATAAAATTTTGTTTATTGAAATGTTAGTTACATCTAGTTTTGCAATTATAAATACTCGTGAAGTTCTTAAACTATATAAATCAAGTGGATCATGAGGATTATTCTAAATTAAATACACAGCTTGTAAAATAGACATTTCGTTTTTCCTAACTACTTAATGTTAACATTTGAATGCTCATGAATAACTCTCTATATGTTTATTACTTTTGATTTTACTTAAAAATAAATAAATATTCATATGTATGAATACAAAAACAGAGATTCTTTTGTCATAATTTTTAAAAACAGAGTTCCATTTAAATTAGACGTCAAGTTAACTTCTTAAATTCATCAAAGACAATTTTTTTGTGTATTTTTATAACAATAAAAATATGTGTAAGGAATTTTGTACTATCCTATAATGATGATGTTCAAAGTGAAGTAAAAATACTAAAACTTATAGACATAAAACTTTGGTATTTTAAATGGAAGAAGGTGTGAATCTTTGAAAACACGTGTTGATGAAATAGGGAAAGAGTAATTAAAAAGACTTCTACAGAATCTAGAATTTTAGACTTACAATTTAAAAATTGAGAAATGTTACAAAATAATACAATTAATAATGGTATGGCTTTGTATTGTATTATTTTACAAATCATAGATGAAAATATCTCTATTTGCAATTTTCTCAAAATGCATTTTTTGGTGATTCAGGTACACTTTCCTCAAAATCTACTATACCCATATAGTGCTGATATTTTGCATATAATAAGATCCACAAATTTTCAACAAATTGAATCAATTTTTTTTTCAAATAAACATCCACAAATTTTAGATATAGCACAATTTCTGCATAAAATTTAAAGGAAATTTAAATCCTAAATTAAAATTTTTTAAAATTTATATTTCAAAATTTTATTTTATTCATTTTATAAATTGTTATGTTTACAAAAATTCTATGAAATTTTATAGATTGCAATAGATTTTATGCAAAGTGTACCTAAAGGTAAGAACATGCTTGAAAATAAAAAAATAGTTATTGATTAATTATTGCTCGTACGGATTTATTTGTAATTTAAAATGAAATTTTTTCACATTAACAAGTATATAAATATACAGATAATTCAACGTAAAAATTTTAATTCCGTTGCTTTTAATTTAAGTAAGTGAGAACCATTTAAAGTTGGTGCAAAAAAAGTTCATTTTTCCTTCTCGCAGACGATCCAGTTACCTTAATTTCGAATTACTTTGTAACACATATATAAATAAATTGCCATGATGCCTTTGCAGGAATTATTCAAGTCTTACAGGTGTTTACCTATGTGAACAATTTATCTTTATTAATTACAGTAGAAGTCCGATAATTCGGCACGTTCGGGACCGGCTCGGTGCCGGACTACCGAAAATTCCGGTCTATCGGACGGTAATTATAAGTATTATATATTATATAATACATTATATATATATATATATATAATAATGTATTTTTTACCTGGTTCCAAGACAGTTTTTTAATGTCATAAATAGTTGATGAGCCAATATTAAACTCATTCATTAAAACATTTCTATTCTCACCCTTTTTCTAGCCGTTTGATGATTTCTAGTTTCTGATTGAGAGTCAGTGTTACGTGTTTTCGTTTCTCTCCTTTTGAACTCGAAGGCTTAGGTTTTGAAAACATGGTCACTGTACAGTTAGAACGAAAATCAGTTTTTTTATAAACAGTTTCAAAAGTTACGTTTACTGTGATGTGCAAGGACACAAAACAACAACGCACAAAAAAATGGTGAAGACGCTTCGTGATTGATTAACGGAGCTGCACTGCACCTGAATTTGTTGTAACAGCTTAGACTAGCCGGCCGCTAATTGTTTCCGAACAATACCGAGCGCTTCCGGATGATCCCGAACTGCCCCGAAAACTTCCGAATAGCTCTCGAGCGTTTTTATTTGCTTTAAAGACACACTTTTGGAGAAAACCAAAATTTTTACAATTTTCCGGAGCGATGCCGAACTATTGGGCATTCCGGACTGTTGGATGCCGGACTAATGGACTTCTACTGTATTATTTTTTGCTTTGGAGTCATTTCCATTTTCCATTTTTGACTGAGGTGGCAAAACTGCTAGAATCGGCCCTGCTCTTGTCCACCTAACAGCGGATCATTGCATAAATTTTACAGCTGTTCAAACTCATTGCTCAAATTGTAAAACTGTAATTTACATGTATTATGTAGTTCTAAATTGTTATATTTTCAAGCAACGCAGTCCCTTTCATTATAAAGGCGTTTTAATGGAAATTTAGCGAAATATTGGCGATACAGTCAAATAAGTTGGCATCATATATTGCAAAAATTGAAGACCATTTTTGGCAACTGGGCAATTATATAGATGCTTCTATAAATTATTGGAGAAACCTATAACATCGCGATTTATGACGCAAGTGGGTTTTTCGAGAAAGCGCTGGAAGGTAAGGGCAGGAGAACTCCTAGGAGAATTGTTTTTAACACTCCTCTTCAGTTGCATTCAACTTTTTTCGAACCATTTTTACAAACTATACCTTATGCATAAATAAATTTATAACAGCATCACAAAAAACTTTTTTCATTGAGACAGGGAAAGAAAGTTAGAGGCATTTTTTGCACCTTTTATTAACTGAATATGCTAATGAATATTATTTGGATATTACTATATTTAATTTGTAATATTCAACCAATGTCCAAAAGTGTTTAAATTCTAAAGGCACTGAAATTTTTCTAAACACAAACTGTGTATTGAGAAACATGTTCCCAAGAAAAATAAATATTCATTAGGGTTGATAAAAATTTTTTTCCCTTCAGAATGTCAAAATTTAGATATGCGGGGAAAAAAAGCTCCGTGGTATATAGATGAAGGGGAAAATAAAATAGAAATTTAGCTTTCATGTACGAGTCAAGTACTACCGCAAAGAAATGAAGCTTAGGTATTTGAGCTTTTTTTATGGTAAAAAGTGAAAGTAAAGAAAAACAGGTATTTTCGTAGTTTTTAATACTTATTGCGATGAGAGGACCCCCACAATATCAGATATCAGGTACTTTTAACACAGCTTCTTTAGAATTAATTTTTTTTTAAAGTTATCTGTCGATACGGCAGTGCACAATAGAGGAAGGCGAAAAATTCGAACCGATTAGAGGGTACAAGAGGAGAGAGATGGGTTATGTACATTGTATTTATCACTATATTCAGTCCTAATTTATCAATAATCATCAATTTCAGTTATTTATATTGAAGGAAAATAATTTCATTTTGAGTTTAAAATCATTTAACCAAATTTAAATCATTTAAATTTTTTTTCGAAAATTCAATCTCTTTGTGGCAATATTAGGTTTTGTAATTATTTTTCTCCTGATCTCCGTACCGTAGAACAGCTTTTAGCATAGGTAGTTTCCAATAAATAATATTATTTTATCCATGTGACCACGACCTAATATCCATGTTTAAAAGAATGTGACTTTTTGGTCGTTCCTTTTATTATTTACTATATTACTAAATATTATCATTAATAGTTCTTATTTCTCATATTTTATTAATAGAAATCGATCAAAATTAATTACGTAATAAAAATAATACTAAGAAGAAAATTGCTGGAAAAGTACTAGTATTTATTCTTGGAAGATGAAAAATGACAATCATTATAAATGGAATTTTGGATAATTTCAAAGCATAATTAATCAAATTCGAATTTTTATTTTTATTTTTCGCCATTCGGTAACGCGTGAAAAGTAAAATTAATTTGAGTTTTTAACAAAGACTAGGATTTATTTTTCAGCTAAAACATTACCTTAAAAAATTAAAAAAGTTTGATCTATCTTACAGTTTGTTTTAGTTGTTGTTTTTAATTCCACCTGTCTGACGGTGTCAAATCGAGGCCCACGAAGTCTATCGTCTTAAAAGCCTGGAGATTTACACCTGCCGTTAGCCGTAGCTTTTGAGCACCACACAGGTGACAGTACAGTTTGGCTCAGTTCCACCCAAATGTTGAGGGAGTACATCCTGGGGTAGTCAGCCCTCCCCACTTCTCTTCTCCATCCACCAACCTCACGAGAAGACTTGCGGCTCGATGGCTATTTAGAGTACCCTCATATCACAAAGGCACTATAACAGCGTTTCTCAAACTGTGGTGCACCCCCTAGGGGCCATGACAACTCTAAAAGGGGCGGCGTGAGCACATTGAAAAATCGAAAACAAAAGATTATTTTAAAAAATTATTAAATTACTGAAAGTAAACAAATAAAATACATTCTAGCATAGTAGATAATAAAATACAAATTTACACTGATATGATACACTTATAAATGTATCAGTGGTGCATGATGTATTTTATAGTTAAATTAACAATGCTAATTAAAAACAACATTAATAATTACCAATGACCCCATGGGGTTGTCATATATAAAATTTTATACAAAATTAACACTTCTCTTGATAATTTGTACGGTTTATAATTATTCTCTTAACTGCTGAATTAAAGTTACGAAATATTCACTCCCAACATCCCCATTTTCCTCGTAGGCCCTCGTATGTGATGTATTGGGAGGAGAAAGGGAACAAATAAGCAAATCCTCTGAAATAAGTAAATCCTTCGCAAACAATGTCAAGTCCCTTTGCATTCCATTGCCTTCGGAATAATTTTATGAATAGCAGTGCACTGAAAATATCGTACCTCGGAAAGACGTATATATACGTCCGAGGCAACTAACGCTTTGAGTGAAGCGTTTATATACGTCGATTGCAATTAAGAGGTTAAAGTCGTGTTGTAGCTTTAGTGTCAAAACGTATTATTGAAATCAATACATTGTTATTGTATGGAAGGGGGGCGATGGAAATTATAATTGCATATTGGGTCGCAAATATTGAAACTTTGAGAAGCACTGCACTATACATTTACAAACATCCATGCGCTTCTTCAGGATTCAAACCCAGGCTCAGTGGCACAAAAAGCAGCCAGCGTCACTAACAGTGTCGGAACGCGCATCCCCGCGTCCCGAGGGCGGCAGGATTCTAAGGGGCCCAAAACCTGATTGACGCCAAGTACATGTTTTACCGATTTATGAAATATTAAAGCCAAAACCTGACTTTGTAGGGATGCAGCTAATATTCTCCGTCATGCCACTAGTCACTAACCACTTAACCTGTTTGGCGGCTATTTTACATTTTTCTAGCTTCCATTCAACTATCCTCATTTGAATCATAAAATTTATTAATGGTTGTTGGCAGATATGGAGCACTTGCCCCATAGAGTTCAAATCTTACTTTACGTGTGATAGATTCTCCATTACCTGTTGAAAATCACAAAATCAGTTTAAGGTAACCGACTATCCAAAAATCGTGAATTTTTGCTGAAAATTGACATTTATTTTTATGATTTTATTTTATAGACCATCTTATTAGCTTTATAAAAATACCAAGTTTATTATTTTTTGTTCACTAGAACAAAACTACAAGTGTTTTAGTTTAAAAGCAGATGCCATTACTTTAAGAACGATGTCATACTTTAAAACGCGTTTTACTCGAAATGTGTGTTTTTTTTAAAATGTTCAAACGGGGGGACAGCGATTGCTAAAAAAGTTTTGAAAATAATTAACTGAAACATTTTGTGTATGTTCTCTATAATAGTAGAAGTGTTTTAACCTTCATATTTATCAATCATCGTTTTATTACAAAACTTACAGTCCCTTATGCTAATATAATACCTGTTTTTTTTAAAGCAATTGCATATAATTACTAAGATAAAGTGCACCAGTTTTTGTTAAAATTAAAATATCTCTTATCCTGAAGATCATTTCAAACATGAATAACATAGCAACGCAACAAAATTAAAAAATTGAAAATTTGTTTATAAACGTTTGGTACAGAATGGGCCGCGTTTATGTTATTTTTTGTACATTTTTACCAGTTTTTCCCCATTTTAGTAATAATAATTTTTTTTACTTCTTAATTTTAGTATATTTTTCTTAAAATGTACTAAGCCAAATCTAAAATCAACAACAACAAAAAATCCCCATATCTCCACTCTTTTTTTTAAAAAAAAAGTTATCGCAAGTATAGAAATTAACTTAATAATAGAAAAATTAACTTTCAAAAATTAGAAAGAACCAAGTTTTAGAGATTTTGCTTTAAAATTAAAATTTTAATGAACTTTAAAGAAAAACGATAGAATAAAATTATCTGAAAGGCAGGTGGAGCAAGCCTAGCCCAACCGAATGCAGCAATAAAAGTCGAAAAAATTATTAAAAAATTTATTTTTATGTAAAATATTGCGCTGATTAAAAAATCTTGATTAGGTGTCAAAAATGACATTTAAATATGCATTTAAAAAGTGTGAAAAGGACCAAAAAAAATATTTGAAATGGTCAAAATTCATGTGATGTCACAGTCACATGATAATGACAAGCACGTCTTTCTAGCCAATTAGCTTATAAATTCATGTGACGTCATAATCATACGATAGGTAGAATCATGTATTTCCAGCTAATCAGTTCAGGCGCTTCGTTGTTGCCAAATTTTGTTCTTTACAGAAACTTTATTTTAAAAAGCATATATTTTTGTCAACTATAATAACGTACATTAGTAAACAAAGAGAAAAAAACTTGATCTAAAAATGAACGGATAATATAAGAGAACTTTTTTTTAATTTAAAAATCTTTGTGTGATGAATGCTTTTTATTATATTTGAGCATCTTTACCCAATCATGAAATTTTAAATTTCGTTTAAATTTTACAAATATAAAAAGTACAAGTCAATTCAAAACTGGCATTAAACTAAGTCGCGAACTCGTGATTGTCTTTATCATGTGGCCATCAGGAATTGAACCCATTGTAAAAAATTAGGGGATTGATACACAGAACCACAAGGGTGTAGAACTAAAAAAGTAAATGCTAAAAACTAGAATAAAAGTAGTAGTTTAACAAAATTCAGGATCAATAGGAATTTGTTTTGGCATATGAGAATTATAGAATGTTTGATTTTAAATTTTAAATTAAAGCAAAAACTTAGAAAATCTGTTACATAAAAACAATTAAATGTATAAATACACATTACTCACTCATAATGCGAGGAAATTGTCAGCAGAATTTCATAATTTGGACAAGGAAAAATGAATCCCTTTATCACTTACGTAACTTAATGTATATAACTGTAAGAAAATCGATATAAAATTACATGATTTAGACTAAAAAAATAAAGATCCTTGTCTATGATAACCTTTTTCTTAATCTCATTTTCATCAGCACTGCAATAACTGCTTAATCAATTTGTTTTGAAATTGGTAGTATAACGTTTAATCTTGGTTCTCTCTCTTACCCGTGAGAATTATGTTTCAAATTGTTAATAACTGCTCTTATGACTGATCTGTTAACTATCAGATATAATTTCTGCCTTACATAATTAAGTACAAAGATTGACAATAGTTTTTCCAAAGTAAATATGATATTTACTTTGATTATGATTTTACATTGATCTCTAAATCTTCAAAACCAAGTGTTTGCCTTATTTGAAACGCTTATCATTTTGTATTTCAGTATTGAAGATCTATTTAATTCTATTTAAATAGTTTATCGTCAATATTTTCGAAATGAATTTAGAAAAGTAAAAAGTTGAAGGGGAAAAAATGATTCATTTCCGAATAAAAAAAATCTATTTTTTTCACTTCAGTGGAAGCAATTTTTTTGTTTGTTTTATTTTTCGGCTTGTTAAATTATTTAACCTTTAAAGATGGATGGAACTTACGTTGTTCCACGAATTGTTTTAGCTTTTACTTCGGTTGCAGTACAATTGCTGTGCCAAACAATTTAGAGACAGTTCGTCCTTAAAAAAAAGATGGGGAAAGGGGCAGAATTGTTTCTTAATCGTTTGGTACAACAGTTGTACTGTAGTTGAAAAAAATCCTTAAAAAAAATCGCAGTACAGTATATGTACCACCGACTGCCATAAATACATTTTTAATATAAAAATAAAAGAAAAAAAATATTTTTTAATTCTATACTTTTTTGTACTTGGAAAGTGATTTTATAATGTATATTTGATTTTACTTTTATCTGCGAATCTCTCTCCACATCTATTTCCCAAATTGCTTATTTCTATTGGAAACTGTTGAAGGGAACTGCATTTTGTACTTTATATACAACGGTGTTCTTAAACACAACCGAAGGAGATATCGATACCATGAATTGCGAAAATATTGCTGACCATTATTGTAGTAATCTTGAGTTTGACTTGAAATGTGATGATTTTATGTTTAGAATAATTATCTAGTTCGTAAATTAATTCTGATGTAATATTAGTTATCTTTCCAATTTTGTTAGGTTTTATTTTCTAGTTCTATGCAAAATTTTGCATATATATATAGGATAGGGTTTGCAATACCGAGTCATATTTTCAATCCCGGGATTACATTATCCAAATCCTGGGATTGGACTATTTTTTAAAAACACTTACATATTATCATAGTTGCATAATAAAACGGAAAATATAGTTAAAAATTGATTTAATATTATTTTAATAAAACAAATAAAAAAATTAATTCATCATAAAAAAAGACAAATAAAAATAACACATAATGAAATTTGAAAAAAAAAAAACATTTCTTCATTTCTTGTGTTTCTGAAAATAAGCTTATAAAAACACAGCTCCTCCAGCGTTCATCGTTGAAACGGCTTCTTATTTTTGTTACAAATTGTTCTACTGAAGAAAATGCACGTTCGGATTCTTTACTAGTAGGTATTATCATCATTAACAGGGTATGTTCTTTTCAGGTAGTCACCACGTCTCTCTCCCTCCATTTTGAAAAAAGATACATTTTCTTTTTTTAAATTTTTGATGACAGTGTCTCAAATCTAATAGACTGCATTGGTGCATATACTTCCTTGATAACTATATTTAGTTCTTCTGCTACATTTAATGGTTTTTGTACTCATAAATTGATCCAATTATTGAAACATAATGTGAATCAATTTCAAGTGTTACCTCATTTGAAATGGAAGATCCAGTTGCATAAGCTGTTAGTAATGCGATGGGGTTTGAAGTGTCTCATGTCTTCCAAACAGGTCCCCTACAATTAACGGCATTTAATTGAAGAAGAAACTGTGACAAAATCTATTCTTGAGATGTTGCTTATATTATTGTGTAAGCATTGCAGTGAGCCGCTTAGATCTGTGCGACGTTTTCCCATACGAGAAATGTGAGAGCAGTGCATATATTTTTTTTACATGCACCACTTATAATTGCACAAAAAAATTCTGCGAACATATTTCATAAACAAAATATAATTTTTGAAAAATTAAATTCTTAGAAAATTTTTGTGAGAAAAGACGTTTTAAATATAATTCAGACAAAAATTAAATCCCTGAATTAGATATTTTAATCCCGGAATTTCGGGATTGGAAGAAACTCCGGGATGCCGGGGTTTCGGAATTCCGGGATCCTGAGGCTGAAACCCTATTAGGTATCTTCCAAAAATTCTAATTGCCTCTGTCCAAGTTAGCTGATACCGGACATCCTGAGGGTGGGAGAAATGTCCGTTTACTGAGCCCAATCGTGATGGGGAGAAAGTTACAGAAGAAAATAAGAGGAAACATATCAAATTTCACGGTTTAACAAATACAACTGCCTCGAAACCTTCAAGAAAACTGACATTAAACGTATACAATACAAAAAATGTAAATACAGTACAATAAAAAAAAAGTACATTAAAGGTACACTGGTGTCCAAAAGTTAAGCATAAATCGTAAAATGCGAAAAACATGGAGTAAATATTCGTAAAATTATTCCGAATTTCTTGCGGATATTAATTGGGTGAAGAAGAAACATTGGGTTTATGCAAAACTTTTCAGTCGACTACGTCCTGCGCGAAACACCGGCGCATGTCGGAACGCGGAGAAACCGATTCACGCAGCATAGGCAGTTCAGACAAGTTTCGTGCAACTGCTGTGCGAAGGAACGTTGTTAACCATCAAACAAGGTGAATGATGGCACAAAGACGCCAATTGGGCATGTTTACGAAAGGAAGAATCGTTGGAATGCTGGAATCCTCACGATCACAAACCGAAGTGTCTCGAATTCTGAATGTGGACCAGTCTGTGATCTCAAGACTGTGGCAGAGGTTTCAAAGAACGGGAGATGTTACCCGACAACCAGTATCAGGTCGACCAAGAGTCACAACCCCTCGCCAAGACCGATATCTGGTAATAAGTGCGCGACGTCAGAGGGGCAGTACTGCCAGAGCACTGGTTCGGCGCTCACAGTCGCCACAGGAATACGAATTCGAGACAAACTGTTTACAGGAGACTCAATCATGCTGGCCTGTATGCCAGAAGACCAGCAGTTTGCATTCCCCTCACGTCTGCGCATAAACGCACTTGTTTGAACTGGAGTTTGAAACATCAACATTGGAATGTGGGAGAGTGGGCTAATGTGATGTTCAGGGACGAGTCCCGGTTTAGTCTGAGTAGTCATTCTCTGCGGGTAACGATATTGAGAGAACTTGGAACACGTTTTGAACCAAGAAACATAACGGGAAGACATCATTTACCATCAAGGGGAGTAATGGTATGGGCAGGCATCATGATGGACGGCCGAACAGACCTCCATTTCATTGACACGGGGTCTGTGACTGCTCAAAGATACAGAGACGAAGTTCCTGAGCCTTATGTTCACTTGTTTCGAGGCGCTGTCGGTCCTGACTTCATATTCATGGATGATAATGCGCCATGTCACCAAGCGGTGCTGATTGATGACTTCCTTGAAACGGAAAACATCCAGCGCATATCATGGCCTGCGAACTCCCCTGATTTAAATCCTATCGAGCATGTATGGGATATGCTCGGGTGACAAATTGCAGCCCTTTCGCACCCACCAAGCTCCATTACAGACCAGAAGAAAGCTCTCCAAGAAGCTTGGAATCGTTTGAGCCCACAACTCATTCATCATCTCATAGCAAGTATGGTAAATCGCTGTGCAGCGTGCCTGGCTGTCAGAGGTGACCACACCCCTTATTAAACTGCAGCATCAGTATTTTATTTAATGTTTTCTTTCACTTTTTCTTTAAAGTGTGAATCCTTGCTATGCTCAGTTTTCTTTCAAACTGCTACTTTGGATAATAAAATTAATTATTATCATTCTTTTGATTTGCTTCCTTATTTTATAACCATTTTACTTTCGCATATCACGTTTCCCGCCATTCTGATTTACAGTTCCTTCTTTATTCACATAATTATCAATTATGCTTAACTTTTGGACACCAGTGTAATACCAGATTCACAATGCTTTGAAAAAAAATTTCAAAATATAATTCAGACCAAAACTAAATCCCGGGATTAGTTATTTTAATCCCCATCCAGGATCCCGAGATTTGAAAAAACGACCCGGATTTCGAAATCCCGGGGCTACAAACCCTTGTTCTGTTACCCGGTTTTATTTCTTTCATAGACGGTAAACTCGAATTAATTTACATTTTTTTTCATAAAATTACTCAATAAATTATAAGCAAGAAGTTATAACGAAATTCAAGATTTCATAAATTGAAGCCAGGTAATCAACATTAAAAAAGACAAATTTCATCTACCTAAGTGGTTTTTATTAAAATTTACAACCAGTTTTATATTGGTTGAAGTATTATTTTTAAACTGCAGACGATAATTAATCCATCAAACATTATTTACAATAACACACTTTGAACAATTAAATTATATTAAAATTGCTTCACAACAAGCAATGAAATAAACTCTCTGTGTGTATTTAAGTATGATAAATAACAAAAAAAAACACCTCATAATTAATAAATGTGTGATAAACACAATTAAACGTTAAAATTTTCCCCCGATTCTCCGAACAATTAAGGCAAGTCAGGAAAACATAAGCTCCAGTTCTACTCGAGTAACTGTTCCGTTAAGCGTTCCGTAGGAAAACATTTGAAACCGTATTATTTTGAGTTTTTTCTTCCTGGAGTTTTGTCTCATTAAAAGTACTAGAATTTTCGGTCTAGCTGTTCAGCGAAAACAGCGTGTTATGTTCTAGCAGTGCTTCATTTTTCTGCAAGATATAGAATAGCTCACAAAAGTAATTTGATATTTTGAAGTTTTTTAGAAATAAATGTTATATACTCGCGATGCAAATTTGAATGCTTTAAAAGTTATTGGTGATATATTTGTATTAAAAACTACCTGTTGTATAAAATTAAACGTGTATTTTTTATAGATAAGAATCTAAATTGATATATAAAAAGTAACTTACATATTAATCTATGGTAAATTAAGTTACAGAATTATCATACTATATTTCTTAAAACAAATTACAACTAAAAATAATTCTCCGTTGCATTTTTGCTTTATAAACACGTTGTTTAAGAATCGTTTGAATCTAGAAGAGTTTGGTTCTTATACAATATATAAAACTAGCTTGGTTTTGTATTAAGGATATTTCGAATAATATTCAAAAAGCTCTATCAAATTGTTTCTCATAAACGTCATAAATTCTTTGATAATATTATTGAACTGATAAATTTTACACAGGTTAAAATTTATTTTTTAATTCCTACGCTACGCACTCTCTCCCGATATATAAAAATAGAGTGAATGAGAGAATATTAACGTCACACTGTTCAGCTACATGTGGGATTTTGCGACGGAACTCGTAAGTTTGAACCCTGATCAAGTGACGAGGACGACACCTGCGCTGGCACCCTCTTTCCTAACTACCACACCACACCAAGGGGAGGAGGATGTTTGAGCTACACGGTGGACTTCAGTGGTACTGGGCTCATGACACGCCAGACACAAGTCCGATACCTTGACCAATTAGCTACCGCGGCCACTATATCTAATATATAAAATTCTCGTGTCACAGTGTTTGTAGCCAAACTCCTCCGAAACGACTTGACCAAATCTTATGAAATTTTGTGCTTATATTCAGTAGGTCTGAGAGTAGGACGTAAACTATTTTTCATTCCAATATTGCAAATAGTTGAGAAGATATTAATTAAAACCCTTAAAAAGCCTAATTGTTTTACTCCTGAGGGTTGTTTATTTGGCTAAACTTCGATTCCGTTTCGGCCGAGGGAAGATCACCCTTTTTCGACCATTTTAAAATAGCCATCCAATTTTTGCTTTTGAAATCAGACAAAAAATAATTACAGAATCGGAAAGATAATTTATTTCGCCACGATACGGTATAATGTTTTTTTGCAAAATAAAGATATTTCCAATTTGTTTCGATTTTTTTAAAAAAGCGTTGAAACTGATGCGTTTTTATGAAAATTATTTCTAAATCGTTGCGCATGGATTTATTTTCGTGTTATTAAAACGATATTCTACAATAAATAACTCCAAGCATTTCTCTTTTAGAATAAATCATTTAAAAAATAAAATGTCGAAAACTTTTTTTCCTACGATTTTTTAAGAAATAGTCAAAATTTTAACTCAACATTGAATAACTTTGTTATTTATGCAGATAATCGTACGAAACCTTTTTTCCGTGTGTAGAAAAATATTATCCGTAATCTATACGAAGATTAAAAAAATTGCTTAAAAATTACGAATTTAAAATTTTTTTTGTGATTTTCGTAAAATACCGTTTTTGCGAGAAATAATTTAAACAGTATTTGTTGTAAATTTTTTTTTCAAAAGTACTTCTTTTTTGAAATTAACGTGGGAAGTTTGAAAGCATTAACTTAAAAATTAAGCACTAAAAAATAAAAACTTTAATAAAAAATACGCGATTTTACAGTTAGCCAAGCCTTGGCGTCGAAAAAAGGTTTCGCGCCAAATAGCTTTCAACTATTTCACCATCCACTTCACATCTAACTCAAGGGTTACACCAAAAGTTCTGACTTAAACATGCGAAAATCAGCAAATTTAGCGAATGAAAAAGTTGTTTTTGCTTCAATTTTCGTCATTTTTTCTTTTATAATTTTCAAAATTAAATCATTATTGATGTCAGATTACACTCATGTCCATAAATTAAGGATAATAAGTTCAGGCAAAGAAAGAGACAGAAGAAAAACAAATTTGACTTATTTGTAAAGTCTATTTATTAAACAAAATGTAAAGAGCAAAAAAGATGCTATATGTTTGACATAATTAATAAAAATTGCAATTTTTACTCCCTGGAGCATATTTTAAAAAAGAACCTATTTACAAAAAACAGTATAACATGGTTAGTAGGATGGTTAATACGGAGTATGTCTCCCGGACGATGCAATACAGGCCTTACAACGTCTACGTATGCTGAGTATCAAATTATCAATCTGATCTTGGGGAATATTACACCACTCATCAAGCAATGCTCTCCGAAGTTCCAGTAGATAGGTGGGAGGGGGTTGACGGGCTGCAATTCGTCGGCAAATCATATCCCACACATGCTCTATTGGATTCAAGTCAGGAGAGTATGCTGGCCAATCCATACGGGTGATATCCTCCGATTGAAGGCATTCGTCTACAATGTTTGCACGGTGAGGACGGACGTTGTCATCCATAAACAGAAATTCAGCACCCGTGGCGCCCCGAAACAAACGTACATGTTGTTCCAGAATGACATCCCGATAGATGTGGCCTGTCATCGTTACACTCTGAACATGCAGGTCAGTTTTGGAACCAAGAATAATTCCTCGCCAAACGAGCCATCCTGCACCACCTTAACGGTGTCGTTTAATGGTGTTCTCTTGGTGGTAACGGGTACCTGGCGCTCTCCATATGAAAGTCCGGCGAGAATCAGACTGCAAACTAAACCTGGACTCGTCGGAAAACATCACACAAGACCACTGTTGCGGTGTCCACAAAGCATGCTCTCTACTCCAGGTTAATCGCAGATGAGAATGAGTTGCGGTAAGGTGAACACATCTGACAGGCCTACGAGCATATAGACCAATGTGCCCTAAGCGTCTGTACACGGTCTGCCTTGAAACTGTCGTACCGGTAGCTGAAGAGAGCTGACGAGATAGGTCTGATGCTGTGCTCCGTCTGTTTCTTTTGGCAGTAACTGCCAAATACCGGTCCTCATTCGGCGTTGTAACTCGGGGGCGACCTGTGCTGTAACATCTACTCACATTACCATCATCTTGGAATCGTTGCCAAAGCCTGGAGATGACACTCTGGGCGATTCCAAGTTCTTGGGATAATTCCAGCTGGGTATGTCCACATTCCAGTTGTCCGATAATTCTACCACGTAAAAAATCATCCAAATTCTATCTTTGTGCCATTATGCGGTTATTGCACTGAAAGCCTTTTAAAGCGCTTGTGAACAATTTTACTTCTTTGCCACCATTCCTTATATACCCCTCTCTTACACTCTCGTCATTGTGACGTACTATCCGCGCCATCTGGTGGTTTCCTGTAATTTGCATATTCTTCTTCAAGATGTGTGTGATAATTCTACAGGTGAAATTTTTATTTTAGAGATCAATTTCTGTGTGATTCTGAATTATCCTTAATTTATGGACATGAGTGTAGTAGAAGTGTTTTAACCTTCAGATTTATCAATCACTGTTTTATTACAGAATGTACAGTCCCTTATGTAAATATAATCAATGTGTTTTTTTAAGCCATTTCGTATAATAACTCAAATAAAGTGCTCTAGTTTTTGCAAAAATTAAAATACCTCTTATCCTGAAGGTCATTTCAAAAATGAATAACAATAACATAGCAGCACACCAGAATTGAAAAATTCAAAATCAGTTTATAAACTTTTGGTACAGAATGGGCCGCGCTTATGTTATTTTTTGTTAATTTTTACCCATTTTTTTCCACTCACATTGTAGTAATAATAATTCCTTTTTCTCTTCCTTTTAATTCCTTTTCCTCTAATTCCTTTTAATTTTAGCATATTTTTCTCAAAATGTATTAAGCAAATCTAAAAACAACAACAAAATCCCCATATCTCCATTATTTTAAAAAAAAGTTGTCACAAGTAGTCGAATATTTTAATACATATGTGAATTGTTTAGATGTTCTTCAAATAATATTCGAAATACCATAAAATTATGTACAGTTAAATTTTATGCTGAGTTCAATTAAAAACTGATTTGTTTATTAACATTTATCAACACTCAAGGCATGAAATAAGTAACAAGATTATGACAGTTACGTTAGAAGAATATATTTTCACAAGTGAGGGGGAAAAAAGTTTTAAGTAATTTCTCAATGTCCCCTTTTCCGATTAAAAAAAATCAACGTTTTCCTTTCTAGGAAGTAAATAATAGTTTGAAGTTTAAAAAAAAAGTTAAGCTATAAGCTTAAAACATATGATATAATGCGTAAAGCAAGAAGATAGAATAAGATGTGGTGAGACAGACATTGATTGTTTATATTTTAAATTTGTAATGGTTTCAATTCTGGCTTATACTAATCCTCTTGGAGAAAATATTCTTTTTAACTGTGATATTAGTTTAACCGCTTCCCTTACAAATATTTTTGGAAAAAAATTCCAAAAAATCATCTTTTTTTAAAATTTTATTATTAAATACAAGGAAATGAAACAAAATAAAATATATAAGTTTTAAGTAGAATTTTAAATTTTTTACAGGTGTAAGATCATTTAGTTTTAATATTATTTTACTATCCCGAGTTATCTCGGGCAAATGGAAAAAAAAGTCATATATTGGTCTTTGTATGATAATTTTTGAAACAAGGGACAACACAAAGTGATACCTGACATTGGTATCTCTCTCTCTCTGGTCTCTTTTCTTACTGGCTTACCTCTTTACGGGAGAACAGAATACAATGTCTCGTTGGATTAGATTTTTTTTCCAGCAGTAGGAATACCATCTGAAAAATGCCCAGAAGTTAATCTGAGTGGTGAAGGACTAATGCTGGGTCTTCCTGATGTGTGACAAAAAACTCTTCACGATGATTTTCTGGAATTATTTTTTCAATCTCAGAATCCATTCTAAATTGTTTAGGTGATCGTGAACCTCTTGATTTACAGTACAAAATGTAGGCCACGTACAGAAGAATCACTTCCGCTATTTTCAATGTCCACCCCTTCATAATCACTCTCTGAAAAATCATCGCTTTCGCTATCTTGTACATCGCCATTATTTTACTTTTTTTCCAACGGAACTATCCTTCTTTATATTGCTAATCCACCAGCCGACGTGTATATATAGTAGGGAAACACGTGATCTATCCCGCCAAAAGATCCCCGAAACCAACAAAACTTTTCGAACTGCCAATCAAAGCTGAATATTTCCTTCCATTTCCTACTGGCCGAGTAAGACCATGATAAAACAAATCGTACTGACAAATTCTGCTTCACCCGAGTTTTCTGGGGTGAAGTCGCCAAAAGTGATGCCAACGCTGCTGTATTTGTAATTCTTTGAATAATTACTTTTAATCAATTAATTTTTATTAAGTATAATTAAATTACTGTATTGTGATCCAAAATAAGATTTTATATAAAATGTCAGCTCAATTTAGTTCTTTAAAATGCATTTTATTAACGATTGAAAATTTGAAGATAAATATACATAGAGAGAGAGAGTGTGAGCTAATAGTAGGAATTGAAAAAAATGGTGATCTAAGAACACATAAAATGTACCTAGTTAATAAAATGAAACTATTAATTGCAACCAAATTATGAAATCTAAAATAAAAAAAGAGAAGGAATTTAAAAAGTTAAAAACTAATTTTATCCCAATAAATATCAAATAAAAGGAAATAACACATGGTTAAGATTTAAGATCATACCCCTGTCTTAATAAAACTACAATATGCAAAAGAAAATACACGAAAACTTCCTTAATAACCCAACAAATATAATGATATATTTTAAATTGAACTCAATATGTCTGTAAGCCCACCTTTAAATTATTCAACTGATATATTCACTGCTGTTTGTAAAAAATGCAACACTATGAAGGAATCATCAGAATTAAATGAACTTTGCAGCAAATATTGATTATAGGATGTTACGTAAAATAGTAAAGTTTCAGAGCCATCACGCATGCATGGCGTACGCAGCGCCCTTTGAACTGATGCTGAAAGCGTATAAATAGAGGGCTGTAGCGGGACGTTGAAAATAGTTAGATTATTTGTTAGTGGCGAACGTTTAGTGAGGCCTAAGTATGCCTCCATGACGAAATAAAGAGAAATTCCAACAAATGACGGAGTTAGAACCGGGGAGGATTATCGGCCTTCGAGAAGGAGGATTTTCCTATAGCGCAATAGGAGCTCGTGTGCAGTGGAACAGTTCCACAGTGATGCGAATTTGGAAACAGTGGACTGACGAGCACAGAACAACACGAAAAACTGGCAGTGGACGACGGAAAGTGACGTCAGCTCGCGACTATGGACACCTGCTCCACATGGTGGTGAATGACCGTACAACTTCCTCCAGGCAGTCAGCAGTATGTTGTTCTACTGCTACAGGTGTACTAATGTCGCCTTCGTCAATTCACCGACGTCTGCTGCACCGTGGATTGCGTGCAAGGGTGCCTTTATACAGGATCTTCCTCACGGCAAACCATCGACGGTTGCGTCTGCAACGGTCTCATGAGCACAGAGTCTGACAAATTGATTGACACCAAGTTGTCTTTTCAGAGGAATCATGCTTCAGTTTGTGGGACCTTGTTGGCAGCATTCGTGTTAGACGCTATGCCGGTGAAAGCTGCCTTCCAGAGTGCATTATCGAATGACATAGTGGCAAAACCCCCTGAGTTATGCTTTGCGGTGCGATTTCGTATCATCATGGCCGATCCAATTTGCTACGAATTTAGGATAATCTCAATAGCAACAGGTATGTCCGTGAAGTTCTACAGCTCGAAGTCGTTCTCTTCCTTCAAGGCATCGCTAAAGCTATCTTTCAGCATGAAAATGCACGCCCACATATTGCAAAGACTATTTGAGACTTCTGTTCAGCCCAAAACACGCGACTTGTTCCTTGGCCTGCTTATTCGCTGGATATGTTGCCTATATTGAGCACGTGTGGGATTTGGTTGGTTGGTCTCACTCGTGATCCGCGAAAGACGAATTTTTGCTGCACATACCAGCAATATGGAATTCTCTTCCACAAGCAGACATTCAAAATCTGTTTGACTCCATACCACGTCGTATAGTAGCACTTATTGCAGAGCGTGGTGGCTACATCTAATACTGATTTCGGACACTTAATATTTTTTTTTTGCTTTGAAAATTTCGTCATTTATTTGTACTAATACAAGTTGTTTGTGCATTAAATTTCATTTAATTCTGATTATTCTTTCATGGTGTTGCATTTCTTACAAACAGCAGTATATATGCGACACACAGGAGAGTGAAACATTAGAAGAGTGCGAAACGAGATGAGACAAAACATGTAGCTAAAACAATGCAGCTACAGTAGTATGACTTATTTACCGAGGCGTTATTCTACGAATTGACGTTGTACTATTAAGTAGCGTTTTTATAATTTTTCACGTGTTATTATGAATTGAATTACAGTAGAACGTCGTTTATCCGAATCCATTGGCACAGGACGCCTTTCGGATACGCGATTGTTCGGATAACCGAAAACCGAATGCGATCTATGCAGTATATGAAATCGGACACTATACGAATATTGAAAATCATCAACGTGCTTGAAGAAAAAGCAAAATAGGTGCAAAAGGTTGCAATTTTACCTTCATTGTGGAAAATCATTTATTTTTTGCTGTACCATTGTACACCTTACGTTTTTTCGCTGCAAGGTCTCTGATTATCTTGAACGGCAGTAGTTGAGTAGGACAACAATCTGATTGTTGTTCGTACCACTCCATAGCCGTCTCTAACGCAGAAAAAGCTCAGCATTTGATGACCCTTGCTACTTTCGTTGTTGTTGTTGTCCTCATCGTCATCCGTTTCATCGTCGACAGGGTCGGATTCTTCTTGCAGGGAAGTCATAATCTCGTCATCATTTAGCATTTGAAATCCAGTCTTCTGCATCGCATGCCATCCTGGTTTCTACATAACAAAAACTCAACAAAAGAGCACGTATACACCCCCTCACTTGGAAACAAACTGACCAAAAATTCCGCGCAGATGTTTACCAAATCACACAACTGAAATTCCCCAAATATCTCTCATCTTAGATTTTCCCGTCACTTTTGGCCTCACGCGAAACAACTGTTGAGCATTGCACTGTTCAAAAATGTATCTGGACTTTGGTTCGGATACTTGATGTTCCGGATAATAAACGTTCGGATAAACGACGTTCTACTGTATGTTTCAATGCATCTTAAAATATAACTTAACGTAAGGAGTAAGTATATTCCATATTTTTCTGGGAACCAGCGAAATTTTCTCGCGGTCCACCACTTTGGTGACCACTGATATAAAGATATTTCCATGGAAAGGCGCACAAACCCGAGAGAAATATACCACAATAAATAAAATAGAAATAATTTAATGTTCCTTAAGCGCCCGGTACCACGTTATCCATGGGCCGGTTTGGAACAACGGCCTGGGGGTTAGGGAATATTGATCTACTAATTCAGTAATCTACTAATTTCACTAATCTACCAATTTATTTCACAAAAAATAAAGAAAAAACAAATAAGAAGCAGTAACTTCTCTCTCTCTCTCTCTTGAGGCGGCATTTGTAAAAGTACTTTCAGCGCTTTATTAGTATGAATGCAGTGAAATCATTTATTGGTTCTGAAATGGTTTGCGCTGTTGTACCAAATATTTCGAGTTTGCTTCAAATCGACAACTTCGAAGATGAAGTAGGCCATTGGTAGAAAAAGATGTAAATCTCGAGTAAACTCGTTTTTATCGGGAATTATTTCTTATAAAAATAAAATCTCTTGGCATTTACATAATTTGATAGATTTCAATAAAAAAAATTAAAATTTAAGAAAAAACTTTTTTTAAAAAAATATGATGCAGAAAAAAAATTATTTTTATCACTGTTTGGGAAAATTAAACTAAAAACTACGTTTTTAACTCGGGAAAAAATATATTACATTTTTTTTATATCAATAAGTGCCATTTTTATATTTTTTATCGGTCTCATTTAGTATAGTTTTTTCAAACATTTTAAAATTTACAACAACGAATCACCCCTAGGCGCGTTTGTTTACGTTTTAGAATGCACCCCCTCCCCCATAAAAGAGTTTTGTGTACGTCATTGTATTATAGAAGCACTTTTCATAAAAGAAGAATGTTTTGAAAATATGTCCATTCTTCATTTTTTGTCAAAAAATTGCACTTAATTAATTGATTCTTGTAATAATTTTATTAAAACAATTTTACAAGAATATTTTATTTCATATAATACTACGAACATAAAAAAATATATCCATTTGTGCACTTTTACAAAATAACGGGCCCAAACGTAGTCGGGCAACTTAAGTATCCGACTACCCTAAAATTGTGAATTTTGCCAAAATTGACAAATTTTTTTATGATTTTGTTTTATAGACCATCTTATTAGCTTTATAAAAATACCAAGTGTATTGTTTTCCGATCACTAGAACAAAAACTACAAGTATTTTTAGTAAAAGCAGATGCCAACCTCTTTAAGCAATATATGTCATACTTTAAAACGCGTTTTACTCGAAATTTGTTTTTTTGAAAATGCTCAAACGGGGACAGCGATTACCAAAAAAATTTTGAAAATAAAAAACTGACATTTTTTTGGGAATGTTCTGTGTAATAGTAGAAGTGTTTTAACCTTCAGATT
>BMAO01018755.1:0-17792 GCA_019973975.1 Trichonephila clavata | reverse complement strand
AAAATTAATGATTATATTAGAATGAAATTTGGAACGTGTGTCATCTAGTCTAGTATATACCAATTTCTTCAAAATAGGTAAGAATTTCTCTTTTTTTTTTAAAGCTAATTTATCCATGAACGTGTAGTAATTTTGTTTCCTTTAATATTAATACTGGTACTATATATTTCGGTCCAACTTAAGTGCAAATTGCAAAAGTTATTAAGGATTTCCTCTCTTTGATATCTAAGATATTCTTGACTCTTAAATTAATGAAAAAAAATATTGTAAAATTTTAAAGTTTACCTTTTTTCTGATCCAGAGACGATGACTTTTGTTTTGGGAGTAAAAGGTGACGAAACCTACGACATAAAAAAAAAATTGGTCTTTATTTTACGTTAGTTATAAAAATTCAAAAGTTTCCAATATTTAAATGAAGTACCAATTAAATTAGAATTGTTAAATATAATCGGAATTTAAAAATGCTTGAAATCAATTATTTAAGAATGATAATTTGTTTCTGTATTCACACACATATAACTGCTAACTGAAAATTAAGAAATTATTTTATCTTCAATTATTTCAATTTCTTCTTAATTCTAGATTTTTATATATTAATTCTGTGTTTTTCCCCTTTAAAATTTGTTCCTTAGAGTTACAGATTATAATTTAATACTGAAAGCTGAATTGCTTTCCTGCTTATATGTGTAAGCAAATTTCACAATAAAACTTATTTATAACACACGTTTATTTTAATTAATTGTGTTTATTAATATTAAAATGAATCCTATTTATTTATCATTTGCCTTTGGTTTCAATGTATAAAAATTCTACATTGTTATATATTTTAAATTTTTTAAAACAATATTTATCAGATGCCATTTAAATATGTAATTAAAATATGTCAAAATATATAAGTCCCCCATACAAATAGATGTAACATATTATTTAAAAATGCATGAACAAACACAAAAACATATGTAATATAAAAAAAAAATTTCGTAATAAATCTATAACTGTGTTAGACGAGTGTTCAGAATTGGAAACTCGTGGCCGGTATTTCTTCTGTTGAGTTGTGTATCACCAACCGCATCTTCAAAGGGACGGCAGTCAAAGGCAGAAAATTGGGGTTTCACCGACGTTCATTTCACCGTCGCAGGGTGGCCGCGGTAGCCAAGTGGTCAAGGCATCGGATCACGGCTAGCGTGTCATGAGTTCGAGCACAGTATCACTGAAGACCCGCCGTGTAGGGGCGCGATGCACGTTAATCTGTCGAGAGCTCAAATGTTCTCCCTTGGTGTGGTGTGGTAATTAGGAGAGGGGGGCGCAAGCTCAAGTGTCGTCCGCGCCCCTTGACCATGGTTCAAATTACGCGGTCCGTCGCCAAGAGCCCTCGTGTAGCTGAACAGTGGGACGTTGATATTCACTCACTCACCGTCGCAGGTTCATATTCTAACTCCCGTTCAGGTTAGGAGAGTTTAAACGAACTCAAAGTCAGGTTAGATTTAACCACGTTTGCTCAGTAAGCGCAGTCACGGGGTCTATTTTGACCAATGAGGTAGTAAACTCGCAGTTGAGTAACCGGAGTTTAGAAAATAATGATGAAATGAAGTTTTAACGGTGGTGTGCTTTCATTTGAACTCTGTTACTTAACTACAGATTTCAGCGCCTAGTTAAGTTAGCGGTGAGTACGGTGGTAAAGGTTCTGGTGTCACCAAAGACCTCTCATGTAGAGGAGCTGATGCATGCTAAATCTATCGAGACTCGGAATTGAATTCTCAGGTTGGGGTCAAGTAAAACTTTGAAAAGAGTGGAATATGCCAGCTCAGGTTGTCGGCCCTTTTCATCTGACTGGGGTTCAAAATACAAGCCCCAATAAGCCCACTATCCTTCTTTTCCGGGAAACAGGTTTGTGGCTTTAAATCGTTTAAGGTTGAGTTTTGAGCATTTCGCTAGTAGCTCTTATGTAGCTTCGAAAATAAATTAATCAATCAACTAATAAATCAATTAAAAACTTACCTGATCGATTAAATCTACGACGGAATCGTGAGCAATAATACAGGTTGGCTTAAAGATGGAAATCTGTAAGATAAAATCTTTCACAGTAAGCATCATGCTAGCTGGACTTAATACAGCCACCTAGAATTAACATAAATCGCGAATAGTAGAGTTATTTATTAGTATTTCTATAATTACACCAAGTCTAACCACCCCGTTTTGCTTAGTTATTTTCATTGACCTGGTAACAGCTAATTTAATGTTCTTACCAATTACTGATATCCAGATCCAGCCTAGATCTAAGCTTTAGATCCTATTCAAAAAATATTCTTATAGCGCTTGCCTCTTGAGTTAAAAAGAGCAGGACTTGATTTCTAAAACGCAAGTATCCTCTTGCAGGAGTCGATATCCGCAGAATCCGTTTTTAGCAAATATCTACAGAATAAAATAAACCCGCTAGCGGAATTTGAATAATAGAGCAAAAACGGGAAAATTTCCCTTATAATGTCCACTTTACCCCTCACACCCACGTTTGGGAATCGATTTCTGCTAAACCCGCTCTTATATAGCAGATCTCTTCTCAATAATAGAAACATGCTTAGCAAATTTCTAGACTGTAGGTGCAATAGTTCGAAAACAAAATTTTTTCGTTTTTGTAATCACCGATTTTCACAAAACTCTTTATTAGTGAATCTCTATACAGTAAAAGAAGCATGTTTGCCGAATTTCAAGTTGTTGTTGTCGAATACTTCATACTGGGATACATACGAAAGACAAGAGACAGAACAACGAACAACAAGAAGAATATAGACTTCTTATTATAAACGATGATCTCAGCATAGAACAAAAGGGACACGCTGCTTTCCATTCGAAACGGAATCCATTTCAGGCGAAAGTCCGACTTCTTTTCCGAGATATTTCTCCATACCTTATTCGGGATTCGAACCCGAGTCCACTCGATTACAAGCCGAGTGTCATGACCACCACACTATGTGGGCAGCGAATTTCAAGTCTTTGGTTTAATAGTTCCGGAAATGAATGAGTGAGAGAGTAAGTCGTTTTTTCTTTCGATATTATAGAGATTATACATAATTACTTGTATTTACAGGGCTTTATTTCAAAGAAAACGCCAGGAACTTCAAACCTCTCGGCTACCTACCATGAAATATCTCATATCCATCACATAAATGCTGTTTTTAATCAATTGCAATAATACTTGAGAGTTATAATTTTGTAATCAACAATTTAAAAAAAAATAATGTGGTTTCTTTCACCTTCGAAAATCCTTTGAGTGGGAATACTGAATGTTAATTGAATACGGTTTCGTTTATTTCCGTTATCGTCGTTATATATCGATCGATCGTCCCGAGATCTTGTCCTAATGTGGACCGAAGGGTGCCGAGTTTGGAAAAATCCCGGGTAATCGAGGATGGGATTAAAAAAGAATAAGTGCGAGTATTTCCTCAGAATATATTGTACTGCTCTTGAAAATACAACAGTAATTAAACTGCCCAAATGCCCTTAAACAAAGGAAAAGTACGTTCTTTATGAAGGACATAGAGTATTTAATACATGAAAAGGAAATTAATTAATGTATAGTATGCAGTAATTTACCTGATCAGACACACACCTCAGAAAAATATTTTATGAAGGCATAAAATTGCCTATAATAACAATTAGTAGCCCACAAAAACTAGCTACTTTTTTTAAAGAAATGCTTAATGTCCTGTCGTCTTCCGTACTGCACTCTGCGTTTTGCTACTTCGTCACGAAAGCGATGATGAAACCTTACTGATGCACTTGTTTAAAATACCAAAAGGTCATTTTTTCCTTTAGTCCTTTTTTTTCAATTCCTACTATTAGTTGACCCTCTCTCTATATTTATTTATATATATGTTTATCGTGTTCAAATTGTCAATCGTTAATAAAAATGCATTTTAAGCACTCAATTGAGCTGAAATTTTGTATACACGATTATTTTCGATGACAATACAGTAATTTAATTATAATCAATAAAAATTAATTGATTAAACTATTATTCAAAGAATTACTAAAACAGCCACGTTGGCATCTTTTTTGGCGACTTAGCGATTTTTGGCGTTGTGTCAAAACTTGAAAAGGTTTTTTTTCCTCACATTTTAAAGCACCCACTTTTTCTGAAATTTTCTATTCATTATTGTTTGGTGGTAACAATGCGATAATTTAATTATAATTAATTGACTGAAATAAATTATTTAAAGAATTACAGATACAGACACATTGGCTTTATTTTTAGCGACTTGGGTCAAAACTTTAAAAGATTTTTTTTTTTCTCACGTGTCAAAGCTTTCAGTTGAACTGAAATTTTATGTACACGATTGTTTTGGGTGACAATACGATACTTTGATGATCAATAATAAAAATTAATTGCTACTTAATGTTGTGATTCTGTCATATGTATATACATATATATATTAATTGTAACTATTTAATAAAAAATAACTAAAATAAATTTTTTTGTTGATCTAAGTAGGAATTGACAATTTTTTTCATATATATTACTTGTTTATGTGATATTTCAGAAGTTTTTACGGTGCTCTCAATGCATTAATGTCTTCTTCATTTTCCGAAATGTAAACACTAACTGTCGCAGTAGCTATAATTTCTACATCGGACGTGGGGTGTTTTTGACCTGCAAAGATTTGGCCGAGTTATCCGTATTACCAGGTTATCGAATGCCGTGTTTTTGGGACTCTACTGTAATTGGTAATAAGCAAAAGATGGTAGCAGTAAGATGCAAATTGATAACGTTATGCTTTCAGGTAAAAAGCAGAAATTACTTGACTATTTAGCAAATGTAATTAAGTGTAGAGGTATTTTATGAAAGAGATACCCTTGTCTCTCTCTCTCTCTCTCTCTCTCAGCTTCCATTTCTCTCTTTCTGAAATTATTTATTACAATATTATATATGTAATATTTGTTACTGGAGGAAGTTGACAAGAGCGTCCATTTTCAGGTTTTTTGCTATATTATTGTTTGTGAATGTTGTCACACAGATATATATATTAATATATTTGGTAATAATTATTGAACTGAAGCATGGGTTATAGCAAATTTGCTAGCAATTATTAAAAGA
The DNA here is from genome assembly GCA_019973975.1 of Trichonephila clavata. Lineage (NCBI taxonomy): Eukaryota > Metazoa > Arthropoda > Arachnida > Araneae > Nephilidae > Trichonephila > Trichonephila clavata. Next base: position 12,700 of record BMAO01018755.1, on the reverse strand, counting down.
ATTTTCACAGTTTACTTTTTGTGGCTATTAAAAAGTATATTTCGTTTCATAGCTATGCCAAGTGATGGGTTTTTTAATAGAGAATTTTCTATCTGGAATATCAAAAGGATACCTAGAACTGGTTTCCACTTAATCACGTGTTTGTCACAAATTTCCATAAATAAACTCTTAATGAGCCTGTCGCAGACGTAATGGAGATCTATTTATAAGATGTAAATGCGTTGTAAATCTATAAAATGTCACTTAAATTATGAAGTTAGAATGCCCTTATATATCGTAGAGAAACTATGCCAATGTGTCTATTCGTCCCAAACCGAGAAGTTTCATAGGACTAAAATGGTGGGAAGGGGTATACCCCTAAGTAGAATTATGGCCCTTTCATACAAGTAAACTTTGCCACACCCAACAAAAAGAACATACTGGAGCAAGTTTTGAACAGAAATCGCTTGGGTCCCTTCACATCTGTTCAACTGTTAACTCCCTCAATCACTCAATATAACCACGTATTCCTCTGACTCAACTAAAAGGATGTAGTGGAAGCTCCGCTCTCCTCACGCAGCTACTTGTATACTGAAAATGGATAAAGCTTTTTATTGCCTCTTCGGCTTCAATCGATATACCGATGATTACAGCGCTCCTTTCACCCCTACGCCCCTCCCACCCCCTTTTTTATTCGCTTGTGTGGAAGGATATATTTCTCTCCTTACTACACACTAGAGGTGTGGTGACAGGAAAGAAATTGACTGGTTCAAAGTTGCCTCGAGTGAAACCGGCCATAGGAATTGGTCATTGGTCGGATATAGTGTGAACGCTTTCAAGTATGTAGTAGGCAACCTATTTAGAAATAAGTATCTTCGTGCGGGATAGCAGATCGTGCGCCTTCGAGCTTAATGACGTGGAAAATATCCCAATTTTAAGCGATGGTATAAAAAAAAGAGAGTTCTACATTAATCTTAGAAATATGCAAGAGGGGATTGAGGGTTCAAACCCTTTCCAGAGACGTCTTAAGGCATGGGCCAACTGGACCCGGGTCTCGGCCACAATGGGGCCTTGTCACGTTTTCGATTCAGCCTTAATAAGACCACGATTCGAATAATTTCAACGATCAAATGTTTTTTCCGGTTGTATTTTCCGAAGAACTAGGAATTTCGGACGATGTATCAATGGTCTACATGTTATGACCTGGGCCTACCACATCGATCTGTGTGATTATAAGTCTTGCGCATTTATTTGTTTTTGGTTATTATTTATACGGAGTATTTGACATTGTACTGTCAACTTTTAAGGGTCATAGTTGGGGCCTATATTTGTGTAGGGGCCAATGATCTACTTTTGTGTAGGGTCCCAGGACCTCAAAAAGTCTTAAGACGTCTCTGCCCCTTCCACAGACTAACAGATTTTTAATTTCCTTACATAGAGGTTACGTCTCAGTACCTTTGAAAAAAAATGTAGCCCTTCTTTTGAAAGTAGTCTGCTTACGCCTCTGGTATCTGGTACGCTATTAGGACTCATAAAATGGCCATAAAATTCATCAGGAAAGTGGTTCGTATGAATATCTAGAAAAAACAATATTGCAAAGCTTGTTTTGCGATGATGTAGGATTTAAAATTTCATCGTAATACGAATCCAGTTATATAATCCGTAATGCACTAAGTTTGTGGTGCATTTAATGGTTTGACAAACTATCTCCCTGTAAAATTTATTTCGTAAAAATATGTATGTATATGTACATATTTGTTCGTGAGTTCGTTTCGTAACATAGATTGCGTGATATGTTGCAGTTTATTAAATGCAAGCAGATAATTCGATTTAGTAGAATGCAGTATAGGATGTAAACACTCAAGCTCGAAAAATAAAGCATTGCCATTCCGCTATTAACAAATATTTTTCCTCCATTCGTAGACGAGTTCAACTTACAAGGATTTTTTTTAGTGAACATATATATGTTATAATCTTAAATTAATATTTACTCAATTCGAATCTTCTTTATTGATTGCATCTAATTCATAAATCCGAATATACCCTATTTCGATTCGTGTCTTATTTCGTTTTTTTCTGAAGGATTAAAACATTATTTTGATAAATTTATTACTGATTCCTCATAAAAAAGATCAGACCGTTAGTTTTTGATAGATTTATTAGCTATTTTTAGCTATATAATATCATAATTGCTTGCACATACCTTACTAACCGGTTAAAAATATTCCCTAAACCATGGTGTAATTTCTATAAATAGCTAATAAATCCCTTCACTTAAACACGTAATTGTATTTTTTTTTATATTACGTTTTCCCCTGTTCTACCCTGCATATAAAAATGCGTAAATTTAATAATTCTCTCACGTGTATTTTTATTCTCGCGCACGCTCTAAATAACTCTCCCGATGTTAAAATGAAATAAACGATGATGGATCGATATCAAAATGTGTATTTTTCTGCCATGACTACAATACGACAAATGAATATCCCATCTTCACATCGATACATTTATTTACACAAATGCCAGACATTTTGGCAACTAGGCCATTAGTCTTGATCTAGCTTCCTAATACTTGAGAACAATAGAGCTTAAAGACAATAATGCAATGCATTCGTCAATATGGCATTTGTCGATGGACTCTCCAGTCACAAAGAGTAAAGGCCGGAGTGTTCTTTAGTTGATTTTTTTTAAAAAATGGGCACCCAAACAAACTTGCCCAGTCATAAGACGAAATAACGCCACAGCTACAGGATGAAGAAAATGTGGAATGACTGGATTTGAACTAGTGAAACACTCCCACGCCTTCCCCTTAGCTTCATTTGATAGGTAGGAGACAAACCTCCTCTTAAATTCTAATTTAATAAGAAGTTTTGCAGAATTAAAAGTCTTATGGTTATTAGTGGTTTGTAGAATAGTCGTTCCCTTCTTTGCCAGAAAATCGGTTCTTTCATTTCCCACGATGCCACATTGAGCAGGATTCCACTGCAAGACAGTTGAGTCCGCCAGAGTGTTGAAAATCTTTCTACATCCAGAAATCCGTTCGGAAGTGCAAACTTTGTTGAAGTTGCTTATTGCTTTCTCTATCAGACAAAATAACAGCCCGAGGAAAATAAATCTTCCAAGCGCTTAATTGATTCAAAGCAATAAATATAGCCTCTACTTCACCATCAAAGTTGGTAATATCTCTGTCTTCTGCCTTATAGATTGCAAAAATGGTTATAATAAACTCCTGCACCAGCTCCCATACCTCGCTCAATCATAGATCCATCGGTATAAGCCAAGGCCGTTTTTAAACTCTCTGGCACCCTAGGCACTTTAAATTGTTACGCCCCCTCCACCCCACTATTTCCAGTTTTGGTTCGAGAGAGATTTTCCCTGAACTATCTTACAGTTTTTCATTTTTTGTTTTGTTTTTGCTCTTTGGGCAATCTTCCAACTATCCACCAACTATGACCTTACCGCATCCCGTCTGGCAACCAGCAGCATAAGAAAAGGATTTGGCAGTGTTTTGCCACTCTTGTTCATTTCTTATCTTATGGCATCGCGAGCAACCCACCCTTTTGTGAATTAGAACAGTAAATTAATGAAATCTTTTGCAATTATAGTATAAAGTATATATTATAATATGAACTACTATCAACTTCTTAATTATCATCGCTTATCGCTTTACTATTTATTACTTTCAGATATCTTTATTCTTTGTTGAGTCATTGTCATTGTACACTGCTGGCCACCGTAAATGCAACACCAAGAAAGACAATAGATAGCACAACAAAATTTATTTTGTAGATAACATGTTGACCAAGTATCAAATGATTAAATTTATAGACTTCTGTGAAGTGTGGTTCCTGCCAAAATCAGTAGCCAGAGTACCCACCATTGTTGGAGATCACCGCTGCCACACGCCTCGGCATTGATTCAAAGAGACTTTGGATGTGTTCTTGGGGTACAGCAGACCAAGAAGCTTCCACACGTTGCCAAAGTTGATCTCGTGTGGCAGCTGGGGGTGTAATCTGGGTCAATCGTTGAGCAAACATGGACCACAGGTTTTCTATCGGCGAAAGATCCGCAGAAAGATCCGCTTGTGCACTAAAAGTGTCCTTCGAGCTTTGATTATTGCAAAATCATTGATGTCATCATTGTAATCAATTTACGTTGTAATATCATTTTGAGTGCATGGCAACATCAAACTGTTAAGCTTTTCATTTTCCATAGTAGATAGTTTCCATAGTTTCTCTCTTTCTTTACTCTCCATTTTTATGCGCTCTCAAATATTTTGCGCCCTAGGCACTAGCCTAGTGTGTCTAAGCGGAAAAGCAACCCTTGTGTAAACATGGGTTCAGAAATTACTAAGATATCTGCTCTCGACAGTTTCATAAGCAATGGCTCTGATCTGGGCAGGGCCGCGGTGGCCGAGTGGTCTAGGCATCGGATCATGGCTAGTTTGCCATGGGTTCGATCCTAGTACACTAAAGATCCGCCGTGTAGGGGAGCGATGCACGTTAAATCTGTCGAGAGCTCAAACGTCCTCCCGTTGGTGTGGTGTGGTAGTTAGGAGAGGGGGGTGCCAGCTCAGGTGCCGTCCGCGTCACTTGACCATGGTTCAAAATTACGCGGACCGTCCCCAAAAAGCCCTCGTGTAGCTGAACAGTGGGACGTTAATATTCACTCACTCACTCACTGATCTGGGCAGAGGCATCTCACTTTAGTCAATTTTCTCGTCAAGTTAAAGATATACAAGGTAGTCTCTGTATTCAAGAAGACACAAAGGCACATCGATGCATTATGTATATGTATTCTAAATATGTAAATTTTAATATTCTGTAGAATATATATAAATATCATTTATGTCGAATATGCGTAATTAAACAATTTCGTAAATTTTTTTCTTACCTATTCTGATTGCAGCTACGTTTACTAACCAAAATTCCGGAATTTTTGGCAACATAACCATCACGTTGTCTCCTCGCTTGATTCCTAATTTTTCTTGCAACATATTGGCAACTCTAAAAGAAATTATTCAATTTTCAGTTTCATGTGCTGGTATTAATTTTACTTAAAAAAATAATAGGCTAAAGAATAGAGTGTTGTACAAATCATCATAAACTTAATAAGATTTTTTTTTTGAATGACTAGCATATTTTTTATCGCAGCTATAAGCAAAATGATAATTTTGCTTAAAAGTTTGATTAAAAAATTTATTTAACTTAAGGAATTCTTCATTTGGAAATATTATTTGGAAAAAAAAATCAACTTAAAAAATAAATATTTTATTTTAAATATATTTTGAGCTGAGATATATAATTAACTCCACATCCATGCAAAATCTTTAACATTCTTATCTTTTTAATGGCACTAGAAACACTTTTTTATTCACTGTTGTAAAATTTTTAAGGTAAAATGAGTATGAAAGTGATTTGATAATTGCATTTTTTCAAAACAATCATTTTAAAAACTTAATTATATTGGACCCTTTTTAAGTACCTTGAATAATCAAAACCACATCACATTTTTCTGTAATGCTCATTAACGTCATTTAGTCGGTAGAATTGAGTTCTAATGGAGTTTCTCCCACACTTGAATGTTTTTTTTGTATCCTACGCCTGTATTTGGCATCTCTGCTATTAGTCGACGAGTGGCCCAATAAAATGATGACGAAACATAAAAAGAATTAAAATTTGCCTCCGTAGAGTTGTCTACGAAAACCTTTAAGACAATAGGGTAGTGTTTGAGGTGGTCACCATCCACACACATTTCACCCTGGTTGCACTAAGGGCAACAAGCAGAATCCTGTACTCCAATGAGATGTAAATACCTTTGCAAGTAGTCATATCCAGTAGGTAAACGAAAGCACGCAACTCCAAAAGATCGGGGCAGGGAACTGGAGACTCTACCATTTTTATTAAGCAAGATATTCCACCTTTTACCGGCAGCTGCTTCACCATACAGGGAGGCTCTATAATTTTGCAGTTTACTGTAAATGATTCTTTTGATTGTTACGCAGAGGCAAGGGAGAGTCAGGTTGGGACATGAGAGATCCCATTTTAACAAGCCTATCTGCTTTCTCATTTCCAGAAATGTTTACACTGAATGGGAATCTACTGGAAGGCAATGCTTTCTCTAGACTTCCCAAGTTCAGTTAATTTAATTCCTCAGGAATTAACTATTGCTTTTTTATTATATCTTGGGTTTATTAGAGACAAAACGTCAGCTTGAGAATCGATTAAAAAAAACAATATTATGTTCCCAACAGCTTCCCAATTTGTCGATCGCAAATTATATTGCCGCTATCTCACTATCAAAATTGTCACAATACTTACCAACGTGGTAACTAATACTGAAAGCACTTGAATAGGCTCCAGCATTTTTAATAGCATCTTCTGCTGAACCATCTGTATATACATGGAACCATTTGTCAAGAGGATATCTGCAATGTATAGTAGCAAGGGAAACTTTTTTAAGCCACTTTGTTTTGAGAATTGTTTACCAACACTCCAAACAAGATACAAATGGCTCTCCAAAGTCATCTGACACATAATAGGGTTAAATTCCTGTGGGAAAACTTGGTGGTTGGGATTAGGAACATCGAAAGTGTCATAAAGATTGTGAACAGTTGAAAGGAAAGACTGATGGATGTTTTAGTTTTCATTTGTGGGTCTATAATGATTTAAGAAATGGTTTCTTCTTCTCAAAATCTTTTCAACCAGGTTCAGGGCACTTCTTTGACTCCTTTCACTCAAAGGTTCCAAATCTGTCTGGAGTTTTATTGCAGCTATAGGGGTTGATTTCATCCCACCAGTGATTAAACGCAACATGCTGTTTTGGAAAAGATTAAGCCTATTTTTAACAGAATCGAAGGCAGTTATTAAAACCTCATTTCCATATTCAACACAACTGGTCGGACATAACACTTATAAGCTGTACACAAAACATCTTGAGTTGAGTAGCAAGTTACTACAGCTAAACGCTTTAGCAGCTTAGATCTTGAATAACTTCTATCAACAGTTGAAGCTATTTGATTCTTCCATGTTAATTTAGGGTCTAAATGAATCCCCAAATAAACAGTGTCAAATGTCCGAGATAGAACTTTTTATCATACTGAAGTTGGATGCCATAATGTACTGAGAGAAAACAATTTAAAGGTGGTCTTATATATGGACATATTGTTCTCATAAGATCAAATGTAAAGAACGTGTAAAGCCTGCTGAAGCACACTCTCCAAGCCAGAAATGCCAGAGATCCTGTAGCACTCCTCACCATGTCATCAGCAAATAAAAAAATATTTATACCAGAAACAGATTAAGGAATAAAATATATTTAGTTGTTAGTCATTAGATTAAAAAGATTTGGGCTCAATATTGCTCACCGAAAAAAACCCTGTCTGCTTTGCCTAAAGCCAGAGAAAGTCTGGCCATACCTAACACTAATAAATATTTAGTCAAGAAAACTCTTAAAGTATCCGACTGGTTGAGACAGATTTTTTTTAAGAAAATGGCGATATGGGGAATTTTTGTTGTTGTTGTTATTTTTGGATTTGTTTAGTACGTTTTAAAAAAACATGCTAAAATTAAGAAGAGAAAAAAAATGATTGTTACTAAAATGGGGAAAAAATAGGTAAAAATTGACAAAAAATAGCATAAACGCGGCCCATTCTGTACCAAAGGTTTATGAACAAGTTTTCAATTTTTTCATTCTAATGTGTTGCTGTGTTATTCATTTTTGAAACGACCTTCAGGATAAGAGATATTTTCTTTTTTACAAAAACTAGAGTACTTTATCTCAGTTATTATATGAAATTGCTTAAAAAACCAATGATTATATTCTCATAAAGGGCTGTAAATTTTGTAATAAAACAGTGATTGATAAATCTGGAGGTTTAAAAAATTCTAATATTATACAGAACTTAAAGAAATAATTTCAGTTGATTATTTTCAAAACTTTTTTAGCAATCGCTGGCCTCGTTCGATTATTTTCAAAAAAATCACATTTCGAGTAAAACGCGTTTTAAAGTATGACATCTTGCTTAAAGTAATGGCATCTGTTTTTACTAACATTTTTGTAGTTTCTGTTCTAATGAACGGAAAATAATAACCTGGTGTTTTTATAAAGCTAATAAGATGGCCTATAAAATAAAATCATAACACAAATTAGTCAATTTTTGGCAAAATTCACAATTTTAGGGTAGTTGGATACCTTAATACATTTATATAGGTTACCAGAAATTCTACAGGAAAACCAGACTTTTAAACAATCCAGCTCTCCAAACTCTATCGAATGCATTCTTTAAGTCCACAAAAACAGAAAGGGTACTTTGCTTTCTATGAAAGCCATCCTTTATCTCTTAAGATAAGGAGACAACTTGTTCAGAAGCACCTATGTCTCTGAAAACTAGTTTGCCTTTCAGAAATTATTTTAATTTTGTCTAGCACAAATACAGTAATCTGTTAGCTATCATTCTTTCAGTTAACTTACACGTTATATTGTAGCTGTCTATATTTTCGACGGGTTTGTTAGGTTTGAGATTGGTATTATAGCTGGACAAGCCATTGAGATTGGACAAACCACATTTTTGCAGGTCTAATTAATAAATGCCAACAAAGTCATTTTAGCAGAGTCCTGTCGGATTTATAAGAAACTCGGGTAAGATTCCATCAGGGCCTGCACTCTTGCCCTTCACCAAGGTACTAATACCATTTCTCAACTCCTTTAAATTAAAGTCATCATTAAAAATTGTTGAAAATCTGATAAATTATTGTTCTGTTGTGGTTTCAGATCACTTTTTAATATTTTAATATTAGGTCTGAACTTGCTGACCCTTGCATAGTGCCTGCAAAAGGCACTTGAGATGTTAAGAAAAGTTCTTTTAAAACTTTCCTTATAGGTTCATTTCTTAAAATTCTCTTATTATTCAACTGGAACAAAAATTTATGAGCCTTAATACCATCTCTTCTAAAATCCAATTTTTCCAGGAAACTTTTATATGAAGTTATCAATTATGAGCTTCAATAATTGATCTCTTTAAAATAGCCTGTGCTTAACGCAAAGCTATGCAGTCCTCACTAAGCACAGTGTTGCGAGCTCTCTCTCTCTCTTGCTTCATCTCTGTCTTTAAGTTTTTGTAAATTTTCATTCCAAAAGGGGGTATACTTCTTCTGATATCCCTATTTTGCTTTCAAAACTAATTTAATTGGTTATTATAGAGAATGATATGAAAACGTGTACCTATTGTGAAATGATAAAAATTCTCTCTGATATGCTATAATTTATTTTTTGCAAACATATTTGATTGTTTACGGGGTTTTTTTTTAAAAAAATCCCTCTTTTTTCTGTACTTTTAAAGTTTGAAAATGATTCTGCGTTATTTGGTATTTACGTATTAGTTCTATGAAAACGATTTATCGCCAAAGATTAAATGCATACATACCACAGATTTATCACCAAAGATAAAATGCATACCAATGATTTATCGTCAAAGATTAAATGCATACCAAAGATTTATCACCAAAGATTAAATGCATTCCAAAGATTTATCACCGAAGATTAAATGCATACCAATAATTTATCGTCAAAAATTAAATGCATACCAAAGATTTATCGCTAAAGCTTAAATGCATACCAAAGATTTATCGCCAAAGATTTTAAAAGTTTTGCAACTTATTTAATGCCAACTTAAGTGAGTTATATTAACGTCGCACTACAAACCTGCACGAGGATTCTTGGCGACGAACCTCTTAATTTTGAACCATGGTCAAGTGACGAGGACGGCACCTGGACTGGCAACCTCCTCCCCTAACTTCTACACCACACCAACGGAAGGACTTTGAGCATAGAAAGATTTAACGTGCAACGGCCTTCTCTGCACGCCGGGTATTCCGTAATATTAGGCTCGATCTCATAACATGCCAACCATGAGTCCGTGACCTTGACCACCAGGCTACCAAGGCCCCGATGTCATCCTAAAGACCACGGTAAAATGGACCCATGCGCATTCAGTGTAGTTGGGGCTAAACGTTTTTCAGGAGTAAACAAAAAATTTGTTGAAATTCACCAAAGAACTCCAATGGTATGGAGGTAAAATGTTTGTACCAAAAGTTTTGGGTATAATTTTTAGTCCGATATTTGAAGTATTCATTTAGCATTCGATGTGATTTTTTTTTTTTTTGAATACTAATAACTCCGAAATATTGTTCGGTAGAATACAACGAAACTTAAAAATTTACGAACATTTCATCAAAACAAATCAGTTATGATTTAAAAAGGCATTTTTTAATAAGAAAATTTACTTATAAAAATTAATTTGAATAACATCTAATGATATCAGTTTTCCAATTCATCACTAAAGGATTGCGAAACTTATTTGGTTTAATTATTTTATGAACGTCACACTTTGAAGCAACACTAGGGCTATTGGCGGCGGATCTCGTAATTCTGAAACCGCGGTCAAGTAATGAGCACAACACAGGGCTGACATCACACTCTCCAAACTACCACATCAACCCAAGAGTTTTGATCCACGATAGATTTAACGTGCATCAGCTTTTCTACACAGCAGGTATTTAATGGCACCAGGACTCGAACCTACAACTCAACAACGCCGGCCTCTTCACGATCTTGACCACTCGACCACCGCAGCAGTAACGAAAATTATTGAAAATGTTTTCTCTTAAGGTATCCGAATACTTGCGACGACTATTTTTTTTTAAAAGGAGTTATGGAGATTTTTTTTTGTTGTTTTTAGATTTGTTTAGAACATTTTAAGAAAAATATGCTAAAAACAGAATAGGAAAAGAAATTGTTATTACTAAAACGGGAAAAAAATGGGTAAAAATTGACAAAAATAAATAAACGCGGCCCGTTCTATACCAAAAGTTTATAAGCAGATTTAAAAATTTTCACTTCTGATGTGTTGCTATGATATCCATTTTTAAATTGACCGTCAGGATAAAAGATATTTTAATTTTTATAAAAAAATAGAGCACTTTATCTTAGTTATTATATGCTTAAAAAAAACAGTGATTATATTAACATAATGGACCGTAAATTTTGTAATAAAACCGTGATGATAAATCTAAACGCGTTGGAACGCTTCTATTATTATACAGAACATACACAAAAAATTTCAGTTAATTATTTTTAAAACTGTTTCAGCAATCGCGCTTTGAGCATTTTCAAAAAAAACACATTTCGATTAAAACGCATTTTAAAGTATGACATATCTTGCTTAAAGTAATGGCATCTGCTTTTACAAAACACTTGTAGTTTTTGTTTTAGTGAATGGAAAATAATAAACTTGGTATTTTTATAAAGCTAATAAGATAGCCTATAAAACAAAATCATAAAAAAAAAATTGTCAAACTTTTGGCAAAATTCACAATTTAAGGATAGTCGGATATCTTAAGGCATAGGTTTTTTCTCAACGTGGGTGATAACGACCCTTTGTGGGCGTTTGAGACTTTCAGGGGGGCAGTAAAAAGACCCAGAGAAAATTAGGGGGCTTTGAGATGGCATGGAGGAGCTTGGGCAGAATAACTCAGAAAGACTAAACAAACACGCTGATTTTGTACTAACAAAAGAAAACTTTAATACTGTATACCTTAAGTTGATTGTATGTAATTTATAAATCATTTCTTTTTCCATGTACGAAAATTCACATATTTCGGTAGTATGGGAAGTGGATGAAAACTTAAAGATCACATTACATTCAAACCTACATTAAATTGAATGATATAGTGCATTTTAATTTCTGTAGAGCACGTGTTGTCTTTGTCTCTGAGCAGTAGGAAACATGTTTCGTCCACTGCATTATGTATATTATCAAGAAACATAATTAAATATGTTAATTTGGAATTAGCGTGATTCTTTAAAGGTTGAAATTGTCAATTTATATTTATTTTGAAAGAAATAGTTTATTATGAATGACTTCGTATTATCAAAACCCCTGCCTGTCTTTATAACAGGTAAGCTAAAACTTTTATTCCACTCTTTTAAATGAAGAAGAAATTCAGTAGCGTATTTCAATTCCAACAATGTATATATCCTACCTATGACTAAAATATATAATATTACACATTTAAATACACTGCTGGCCACCGCAAATGCAACACTCTAAATGAACCACGCAAATAACATGAAATTTAAAACATGCATTAGCGGAGGTGAGATATACAAATGATTAGAATTTCAATGCAGACACACATCACGCACGTCTGTGGCGTCACCTCAAAGCGCTGTTTAAGGCTTGGAGATTTCGACGATTTCAAGTTCGGCAATTGTGTTTTCCTTGTGGTTTTTTCAAAAAACGATCAGTTATGTCTCGTAGAAAACAGCGATCAGCTTTTGATCAAGTATCCGAGTTCGACAGAGGAAGGATAGTGGCCTACCGAGATTGTGGATTATTTTTCAGAGAAATCGGTAGTCGTGTTGGACGAAACCAAACCACTGTAATGCGGATATGTGAACGTTGGATGCAAAAGGGTACGATGGACCGACGTGGTCGATCGCATCCACCTCAGTGCACCACTTCACGTGAGGACAGGCAAATTGTTCGCATGTCAGTGACGAATCGCTTAGTCACATCACGAACCATAGCACATCCCATTGAGTCTGTAACGCATCATTCAGTGTCTGCGCGTACCATTCGACGCCGTTTACTGCAGAGTAATATGTCCGAAAGACGTCCATTGCTTGGTCTACTCTTGACGCAGAACCACAGACGTCTCCG
>BMAO01018753.1:0-22760 GCA_019973975.1 Trichonephila clavata | reverse complement strand
TTGATTTTTCATTCCATGATTGATCAGCCAATTAATGACTATTCATCTAGAAAGACTGCTTTTTTTTACTGTTGTATCCTTTTCAAATTTGACTGTGAAATAAGTTATACTATATACAAGTTAATACACAAGCAAATTTTTTACAAAACATTGATTACAATACTTTTTTTTTTAATAAGGTTACGTATGAAAGTGGGCATAACATTTTCAGATATTCACAATGGATTTCTCAATCAAGCATTTCATTTTTATGTGAATCTTTTTACACTCCTCCCCAACAGCATTATTTGCGCCAATTTGTTAAACATCTGCTGCAATTTGCTAAAATCTAGGCACATACCGCCTACATAAAATTTACTTAATGAAATATTTCTTGTGAATTTAATCGTAGATTCACCTTTTCCAGTTTCTAAAATACTATTATTACTAGGATACCTATTTTATACCTTAAGTCAAATTTCTCCTGAAAAACTGAGAAAGCACAAAAAATTCTCATTTATCCAAATGGAAAATAAATTTCATTTCTCAAAACTGGATTTTCTTCTATAAATACATCCAACACCAATAGTGTTTTCCTGAAGAATTTCATAACTAAGCATTGTAATTTCCGAAAAAATTAACTCGTACGTACAGGACCATAAAAATCCTGAGAACATGTAGTTTTATCAGGCATTTGTTCAGATATACTTTATCATCGCACAACATGATACTTAACGAATAAGAAAACGTGAGAAAGCAGAGGAAAATATTATTGTTACATGATTACAATAAATGAAATTAGGATAAAATTTGCATATTTTTTTTAAAGGTGCCAATTGATTTCACTGGCATTCTATTTTAAAACTTTGTATAAAAAGTGTCACAGTAATAATTCAGTACAGCAATCATCCATTTGAAAATGGAGGGAAAAGGTTTCTGTAAGCTGTGAAAGGGTTCGATGAAAGTAGGAGGTCACAAATGAGCACATTTCATAAATAACACTGTAATCATAACTTCAGAAAATTTCTATGATCTCTAAAATCAGGTGCAGGTGTTTTAAAAATTTTCAGCTTGAATGACGAAAAAACAGTCGTATCTTCACAATGTTTGTATTAATATATAATGATCAACTGTTATAAATTATAATGGATAGTATTTATAAAAATGAAGTTTAGAATTCAACATTTATATAAAATGTTTGAGAATCTCTTGTAAAACAGTTTTGGCGTTAATAAACTGTAAAAATTTTCAATGCTTCGCATCGTCTGATACAAAAAATAGTTGTATTTACTTCGAATGCAACACAATTGGGTACAGTGAAGAGAAAAATATTTCCAAACATGTACAACTTCATGATTAAACTTGCAAGAGTCTTTGGGATGCTTCCAAAATAAACACACATTACTTTTCATTGAAAAATAATTGCATTTCCAGATTTTTAAAGGAGAGAAGTTTATTTAAAATATGCACTCATTCCAGGGCATACTTGTAAAACATCAGGCCTTCCCCAGCGGGGCAAGTGCACTTTATGTTTTGAATCCCAAAAAATTAAGCAATGAATTTCTTTTTCTGGTCCTAAGTTATTGATACTTATAAGGGTACCAGGACATCATACACATTTAAAAAAAAAATTGGGTTTTCAATTTCAGTATAAAAATATAGAGTATATATTTTTTTGGATCTAAAAATATGCAACACTTGTACATTCAATGACTTTAAAATGTGAAGGAAAAAAATGTGAACAAATGATCACATCTCCTTGGAGACAATTTTATAGATAGGGGCTCTTGCGTTTAATTTATGTAAAAACCACTAACTCTCTTGTACTTATTAGAAAGGAAAAATTGAGATTTTCAGTTTTATGGTTTTTTCAGGGAATTTATACAATTATTTTACGAAAAAACTAGCTGACTATACTTTGTTCCTGTGTTTTATATATGTATGTAAAATATGTTCGATAAATTTATGTTTATGCTGAGTTATAATAAATTTTAAAAAAAACTTTTTTAAGATTAAAATTAATTTTTTAAATCTAGAGAATGTTTAAAGTATCATTTCCAGGTTTATAAAAATAGTTTGAAAAAATATTGTGATAAAAAAATATGTGAAAACATTGCTACTTTTAATTTTTTAAATTTTTCTCCCAAGCCTAATATTTTGCCTTTAGATACACCTTAAAAAAAAAAAAAAAACTATTGGTTACAAATTTTGAATACTTCAATATAGAATACCAGTGCACATGGTTTTTTTAAAAAAATTTTTTAAAGAAACAATATACAAATATTTTACTTAAAAAAAATATTAACTATATTTTCTATGTTGTCTTATATATGTTCAAAAAATATTCAACATATTTAAGACATTTATTTTTGGAAAAAAAAACGGTATCTATAAGTTTAAGTATGTTTTATAATATCTCGGAAAATTATGTCCAACATAAATTAAACAGAAAGAAAAAATTGGCCGACAAACAAATTACTTTTTTATTTCCACAGAATGAATAAAATATCTTTGCGAAAAACACAGAAATCTTAGCTCTATTGGAAATATTTTAAGTTATCCCCAAAACAAAGAATCTTAATTTTGGCATTTTACTCTTTCCAGCATGTCCTGGTTCCCTTGAGAGAGAAACCGGTGAAATAATCGTAAAGGTTTCTCGTCCACAGCATAGTGAGGAATCCATACCGAATAAAATTCCTGTCATAGTCCACTGCTTGGCGATGACTTTCAAAATGGCGCCAAAAGGCGGTAACGTTGAAATGGAAAATGCATCGTTTGAAACAAATTTATTTAAATTCAAGTGTAAAAAAAAATACAGAATTTAAAATAATTTATAAAAAAAAATTAATACGTCATTCTTAATTATTAAATAAAAGAATTACATTTCGTTGAAGTTAAAAAAGTTATCGACTTATTCAGATTCTTAGAAAACAGCCACATACCTCTGGACAAGGGTGCAAACTGCAGAACACTCCATCCACTGTTGCAATTCCAATGAATCTTTCGAATAAATAGTTCGGGCATCTCTCAACTTTCGAAGCAGAATTTCGGCTAAATCCGGAAGACAACTCTTGGTTGCAAACTCCAACGGCACGTCGATTCCGATACCACATAATTCATTGCACGCATTTCGTTTCTTCTTGTCCCTTCTGTTCGAATTAGGAACCGTTGCTCTAAGAAGTCCCAAGTACTCTCTAGCATGAAACTGCAAACGAAAAACATGGTTAAGAAATGATCCCGAATCTTTGCAAATAATAATTTGAATTAAAAAAAAATAATAATAAGTTAGACCACTGAGCGCTCCGAGTCTTAAGGTGCATAATATTCTGAATGCGTGTTTCGAGTCAACACGATGATTGATTCGCGCCATCGAATTGAAAAGCCCGCCATTTCCACTACTCTACGAATGCGTACCCGACACCCGCCAAATCGAACGGTTTTCACGACAGCCGATATAATATACGACGTAATTTTGTACCAGGACACAAAAGTTGATAAACATGGTTCTAGGGTAATTCAACCTGGCGGGATAAGTGGCCGATTCGACAATTCAACCAAATATTTAAATTTCCTCAAGAAAGGCAAAAAATAAAATACAAATTGCAATAATTCATTCACACATGAACGTATTTACATTTTTTTTTCTACCTAGATGGCTCATAATTGTTATAAAAATAAATTAAATATTGCTGATTCTTATTTTTCAAAATTATTTACTCATTCAGATTTGCAGAGAAAGACCACGTACCTCTTCCGGAGACACTGCACAGCTTTTTTCAGTTTTGCGCTCTTCCAACTTGAGAGAAATCCAAAATCGCTCAAATTCCGACCGTATCTCTTTCCAGGGACCTTTAGAAAATTGTTGAATGTATCGAAAATATTCACAGCAATGAACGACATGCACTCGAAATAGTTTGACGAACCATAATTTTTGCATGCAACAACATTCATAAAATACTTTATATATATTTTAAAGAGCTCTTAAAGCATCAGAAATGAAACATTTTCCAAGAAATAATTCCAATAATAATAATATCTTAGCGAGGTGCACCTCTGGCAAAGCGTTAGAAATATTTCTAAAAATACTTACATTTCCAAGTTCTTAGATTGGAATTCTTTTCTCCTAATATATCTATCTCTCCGTTGTTGGCATTTGGGTACTTTAAACACATCGCGGAATTTTTACCTTTTTGTTTCAACTATCCATTGAAGATGTAAAAAGATACGTTTCCGAAAAATTTACTTACCGGTAGCTTAATTCCTAATAAAAAAGGAGAGCCGCACTTCGACAACCTCTCCATCCAAAGACTTACACATAACTGATTTCTTGTAATGTGCGCATAATTAAGATTATGATCTACTGCGCATCTTGAAACGAATCATTTGAAATCAATTTGAAAAAGATTCGCGGGACATACGTCACGCGCTGTCTCAGCAAAAATTCAAAGTTGTACTGGAAACCCTAACAAAACTGTTTATTAATAGCTGGTAGGCTTGGGTGGTCAAACATGTGCGGCCTTGGCAACGGCCGTGCTCGGAGACTTTCAACATCTACTATGCATTTTCCTGCCACTAGATGGCAGCACTAATGAAAATTATCCTACTTATTTTTAAATTTTATGGAATGTGTGCCAGAAAGTTAAATAATATCGTTTATAGGTTTTGCTAGAAGGAAAAAATTCAGAGCGATAAGCTGTTGAACAAGTGAAAAAATGCATGTTTTAAAAGAGCTAAGAAATTGCACAAAAATTTTTATCGGCGGTACGAAACACAGTCTAACTAAAATTAAAAAGATGATTTTTTTTCTAAAAAAAAATTTTTTTTGGTACAGAAGCATTGCATTAGTATTTAAAAATTTATAAAAAAATATTACTAGGTTTTTGTAATTATTTACTTTATCATTCAAGTAACAGAATTTTTTTTTCTTAAAAATTTTACATCTCGAATACTTTTTATTAAATAACCATTAATAATTTATTCATTGCTTGCTTTAAAATCGAACTTAAGATGTTAAATATATTCTGGAAGCCGTTGAGGGGTTCCTTTTCTTAAAAAAGAAAGTCTAATGGGATAAAAACTTTAAAACTAATTATTTGAGTTTAATGTAATTCCAATTAATGTAAAATGTCAATAGAATATGTATACATTTGAATGCCAGCAGAAAATTTGAATGTTTCTAGAAAATAACACATGTATATGAATATAAACGAGTTGTTAAGAAATAATTTCAAAGAAAATATACAATTGGATTACTTTAAATGTGTAAAATCTCATGCGTAATTGTGTCGAAAAGCATAAAAAAAGGAGATGAAACATTTTCATTTTAAACGTAGTTTTATTTTCTGTGAATCAAAATTTACTAAATGATGTGTTTCGAAGGAAGCAAAAGAAGCATGTTGGAAAACTTAACTATTCAGAGGATTATTTATCGAGATAATTTTTTTATAGGTTTCGTTTTGTAATATTTTTCATCAAACAGGGGGAAGAATTTTCGACAGAGGATTTTACTGAACTTTGAAGAATTGAGAACTTTATCGTTACTTTGATATAATCCACTGCTCTCGAGGTATATATAGTAAGGCAATACGAGAATACAGATTGTGCCAACAAATAAGATTAAGCATATCTTAATTTCCTCTCCTTAAATTTAATTCTTATTAAATTTTTAACCTTAAGTATGCATTTTATTAACTATAGATGGCACCACGAGACGGAGGTCATTGAAATCGCACCTGTCAAATCTATGTGTGATTCAGTGAACACACATACACACATGAAAGGCGACGCTAGCATTGCGGTAATATTTTCCCCCTTCAAATTTCAAGCCCTCTCTTAAAATCAGTTCAATTTTTCGCATGTTATCCTGCGGACCGGACACTTCTGTCAAAAGATTTGTGCTCCTGTGTGTACATCACATGGTTCTATCCACCGGTGTAGCTACTTCTAAGTGTATCACAAATTTCGTGGAGAGCCCTTTAAAATTTCACTATTTCTTGCTTACATTTGTTGGGGGAGGAACTATCATTCATACGGCAGTATCTACGCCCCTGGCTCTATCCCAAAACGGAAATGTGTCTTCTCATCTGAACTATGACAGTGCATTACATGAACTGGAATTTCGTCAGTAAAAAGGGGGATTTCGGCGTCGCGATTCTGTCGTAAAAAAAAACATTTGGAGGAGCCGTCTGTCACGGAGAGAAAAATTGGAACACGAAAGGGAAGTAATTTCATTCGAACCGGGGACATGCTCTCTTGTGGGTCGAGCGACCGGAGCGAGGTAGGGTTTTAAACAGAATTTAAAATCCCCAAAACAGAGGAAGAAGAATTTCACATCCTAATTTAAAATAGGATTGTCAGACAAATTTGCACGAATCCCTTGAGTGAAAAAATTAAGGCAAGGTACGATTGTTAGGAAAATATCATCGCTAAATTCAGACAGACCAGATTTTTTTTGCAACAGTGGGGTGGATGACCCCGAGGAAAAAGTCCAAAAACGAAGATTGCAAATTGGCGTCTGTGCTAAAAGTGACGGTTCGTGTCGCCATCTGACGGGAAAGTAGAGCAACAAAACTATTTAAAAAAAACGGATAACAGAAAAATGAGATGAAACATTAGAAACGCGAAATATATAACCTCTAGGCGTACTTTACATAGTCAGTACCCTATATGATATTCTTCATGGGAACTAAAATGTGTTTGTCTAATATCTCCCTCTTTTTTGAGAGAGAAACAAACGGTTTCATACAATCTAAAAGTACTTGGGATGTGACTGAGTTCCCAGCGCTTGCCAAGCAGCTTCGATTATTTCTGTGGTGTTATCGACAAATTCGATGACAGTCATAACTGAACGGAATCAATGAAATCAAAATTGCACTTAATTGGTTTGAATTAGCCAGAGTCGACTGTATCTAATTTTTATTAAAAATGTTTTTAATCTAAATTTTTTATTTTTTAGCCACGCGTCTGAATTTCTTCACATTACCGATATTTTTGACTTTGATGTAGTAAGTAATACGATGCGACCAACAAAACATTTTATTGAAGTCACTTCAAATGTTTGTAAAATATACTTCTGAAATTTATCTTGCGGCATACAATAGCTGAGAGTTCTTGTTCAGCCAATCATAGATTTTTTATGACGAAAGAGCTCGTTACATTTTACGGGGAAGAATACGTACTGATAAGTTTTTAAATGGACAATGAGAATGTGGAACATGATGACTGACAGATGGATTGTTGAAAATTTTATTTCGGAGAACTATTTACATTTTGAATAAGACGAGAATTCATAACATTAAGGTATTCGATTACTTACGACATTTTTTTTTATTGAAAAAAATGGAGATATGGGGATTTTTTCGTAGTTTTTAGATTTGTTTAGTACATTTTAAGAAAAATATGCTAAAATTAAGAATAGAAAAAGAAATTATTATTACTAAAATGGGAAAAAAATGGATAAAAATTGACAAAAAATAACATAAACGGGGCCCATTCTGTACCAAAAGTTTATGAACAAATTTTTTCAATTTTGATGTGGTTCTCTGTTATTCATTTTTGAAATGACCTTCAGGATAAGAGATATTTTTATTTTTACAAAAACTGGAGCACTTTATCTTAATTATTATATTTAATTGCTTAAAATAACAGTGACGTAAGGGACTGTAAATTTTGTAATAAAACAGTGATTGATAAATCTGAAAGTTAAAACACTTCTATTCTACAGAACATACGCAAAAAATTTCAGTTAATTATTTTCAAAACTTTTTGAGCAATCGCTGTCCCCATTTGAGCATTTTAAAAAAAAACACATTTCGAGTAAAACGCTTTTTAAAGTATGACATATATATCTTGCTTAAAGTAATGACATCTGCTTTTACTAAAACACTTGTAGTTTCTGTTCCAGTGAACGGAAAATAACAAACTTGGTATTTTTATAAAGCTAATGCAATGGTCTGTACAATTAAGTCATAAAACATTTGACATTTTTTTTTTCAAAATTCACA
The DNA here is from genome assembly GCA_019973975.1 of Trichonephila clavata. Taxonomy (NCBI): domain Eukaryota; kingdom Metazoa; phylum Arthropoda; class Arachnida; order Araneae; family Nephilidae; genus Trichonephila; species Trichonephila clavata. Next base: position 14,778 of record BMAO01018753.1, on the reverse strand, counting down.
AATTTAGGGTTGTCGGATACCTTAAATCAATACTATTTGGGGGAAAAAAACTTGCACTTATCAGTATTCGTGATTTGAAGGTTTCTTTAAAACAGATGATAAGTTTTACCATGAATGTACAAAATTAAACATCTGGTAAAGTAACACAGCATCTGACATTTGCTATATGGTATCAAGATGTTAGACTAAGGGTAAGGTTTTATCATCATTACAGACTGTCGGTTTCATCCTGTTCATGTCTCAGTTTATCATTGCTTACGTGATAATAATTATCACATGTTTGATTTCTTATAACTTTAATGTTATCTCACGCAGTAATAGGCAGTGTACATTAAATTAGGTTATGAGGTAATTTCGATTAATATTGGAAGAAACACACACGCAACAAATCTTTTTCTATAAAATTAAAATAGATGACAAACATGAAAATGCTATTTTCAAAGAAGGTAAATAGTTATTGAAAACTTCCATCTGAATTTCATTGTACGTGTATTCACGAATAATGATAAATGCGTGAGAAGTAATTACATTACTATATCACACAAGCAAAACTTATCGGGGTCGTACCAAAGCTGAATCATCTTAAATAAGTTCATTATATATACAATTAAAGTACAATTTTCAAAGTTTATATTCATAATATCTCTAACCATTCTTCTACATTCATAAAAAAAAGCTTTAATAATAATCATATATATAAAGGAGAAAAGCGACTCACTCATCACAATATCTCCGGAACCATTAGACCTACAGACTTGAAATTTGGTAAGGAGTGTTCCCTTTATGGAGTAGAGATCCACTAAGGAAGAATTTTTTTTTCTGAAAATCGAATTAAAGGGTGCGAGGAATTAAAGGGTGTTATAGATAAGGATTACCGTTTATGAACCATTAGACCCACAGACTTGAAATTTAATAGGCATATTCCTTTCATAGAGCAGAGATTCGCTTAGAAAAAGGGTTTTGTAAAAAATCTATTTCCAAAGGGAGTTGCAAGGGCTTAGGGGATATTACTGATAAATACATTCCCGTTTTTGAGCTATTATACTTACAAATGAAATTTGGTAAGCGTTCCTCTCATGTAGTAGAGATCCGCTAAAAACAGACTTTTACAGAAAAATATTTCTATGGGAAAAGCGGGGAGTAACTGTGGCGTATTGATACAAAAAATCCCGTTTTCGAGCTATTTAATCTACAGGAATGATATCTCGTATGCATGTTTCCTTTGTTGAATTGAAATCCGCTGCGAACGGATCTTATGAAAATCAACTCACAAAGATTGTTATTGATAAAAAAAAAATTATAACGAATGAGCCTTACACTATTCGCAAGTGATGTGTAACATCTGACATGTTATAGTGGTAAATACTCAATAGTAAATAAATTCTGAATAAAATGAATCGGGTATGATTGAAATTAATTTTCTATCGTATAATTATATCTTTAATGAAAATTTCATTTAATTAACACAAGGAGTAATGCAATTTTTTATCAAAAATAATTATTCTTGTACAATTTGGGAAATAGCGGAGACTTATAATAATTATGGTGTAGTAGTTAACTGAGGACCTTGTCAGATAGGTCACATGGATGGGCCTTGAATATTCCGAGTGTGAGGTCAAAAACCCCGAGAGATATTGCGATTTTTAAAAAAATTAAAACAGTTAAATAAGATAGTAGTTGGGCACCCAGCCTGTTTGTGGAGAGAAAAAAGAGACAAATCCAACACAGCAAGTCTTGGGGCTGTAGGTGCAAATGGGGTGGAGGTAAGGCAAAAAGAAACAGCGAAACTAACTCCCTGGGGGGAGGGAAGGCATCAGTGTCGAGAACGAAGATAGATAACTCCGAACTAAGCAAAGAGACGGGGATTCCCCCAGAATCATCAACCCATCTCACTTAGTTCGTAACGTAACCAAACACCTTCAATCCTCATAGGATTAATATAGGGTTTTTGATATTAGCAACGAAGCCCCCTTCTGGTCTACTACCATAGAACAAATTAGACAAAAAAGATGCAGCTTGATGAGGACAACCTATGGTTTTTAAAAGCAAAGACCCAAAAACCTCGGAGAGAAGACGATTATAAAAAATTTAAAATACTTTAAAAACGTGAAATAGGGGGGGGGGTAAGGAAATAGGATTATTGCAATAAAATTATAACTGCAGAAAGCTTATGAGGATATATATTGAATCGGTCAGATACGAATGACCAAGATGGCCTAGGATTCAAGATATAAAGGAAACAGCCCTGTAAGGGGAGGGAGCACCTGAGGAAATCAATTTCTCGTATATCTCGTGATATGACGTAATACTATCAAACCTCCAAATATCAAGACCCTAACTCAAATCCAAAGGAGGGCAAAATTTTTACCCAACCCCATAGAAATAACATGGGAACATAGTATTTTAGTGCTGGAGCCCATCCTGGCCTACCAAAAGAGGGCTAAGTTGATAAATGGATGGGCCTTGCCGTGGAGAACCTGTGGTTCAAATCTCAAAGCAGAGACTCAAACATACGTTTCAAGATATCACAGATTTAAAAAAAAAAGTTTTTAAAAGTTGACGTTAAAATAAAATACAAGGAATGACCCTATGAGCAAGAAATTTGGAGAAAATATACAATGGTGGCAGAGGGTTCGAATGAACTAGATCCGAGTGGACAGAGAAGCCCAGGTGTCGAGCTATTGGCAAATTGCTGTCTAAGAAGGAGGCACTTGGGAGAGGGGGTAGAGTCCTTATACTTCCTAACACAACTGGTAGTACTATCGATCCCCCAAATATCAACCCCATACCATCAAAAAATGGCACCATAAGATTAACATGGGGATTATTATTTTAGGGTGTAAGCCCTCCCCTGCGCAAAGCAGGTCATCATTAGTAAAGAAATTAAGAAGGGGGGGGGCATACCAAGTCGATCGACGCCACCGCGCGCTCATTGGTCAAATCAAATATATCGCATTTCCCCAGTTTCCTGTTACACATTCTATTCACGAAATCACTACCACAAATATACAGCAACCAAGAGAAAAGATGTTACGCATCAAAAAATTCGCTATTGAATGATTAAACTTCGACTTTAAATTTGGCAAGCATGTCTAATTTGTTGATAAGAGATCTGCTAAATGGGTTTTGCGGAAATCCACTTTTTGGGAGGGAGTTATGGGAGCATAAAAGATAATTCTACTTTGACTTTTGAAATTATTATTCACAAGTCCTGCCCTTTTTAAATCAAGAGGTGAAAGCTATAAGAATGTCTTTCAATATAATCGAACACTTAAAATGCTAGGACTTAGATATCAATAATTTATACACACGTATATAAGCAGCATATATCCATGCAACATCACGAAGCCAGCGAAGTGGGCGAGTAACGTCTAATGCATAGGTTCCCAACCTTTTTTGAACTGGCACCCCCTTTTCTAATTAATATTTCGATATCGCCCCCTTTTCTAGTGAATATTTCAACACCACCCCTTTTCTAGTGAATATTTCTATACCGCCCCCTCCCACTCTAGAGAAATAAGAGTGTACATAATACACGGTGAAAACAAGAGTTAAGTTTCAAAAAATATCCTATTATTAAAAGAATATATTTTTTCCCTTAAGTCCCAGTTTTTTTACTTGCGGATCTGAAATATCCATTGCCACAAATATATTCAAATGTGTAATATTATATATTTTAGTCATAGGTAGGATATTGTTGGAATTGAAACGCAAATGAATTTCTTCTTCATTTAAAAGAGTGGAATAAAATATTTTTAGATTACCTGTTATAAAGACAGGCATTGGCTCTGATGATGCGAAGTAATTCATAATAAACTATTGCTTTCAAAATAAATATAAATTGACAGTTTCAGCCTTTAAAGAATCACGCTAATTCCTGGTTAACATATTTAGTTATGTTTCTTGGATAATATACGTAATGAAATGAAGTGGACGAAACATGTTTCCTACTGCTCACAGACAAAGACAACACGTGCACTACAGAAATTAAAATGCACAATATCATTCAATTCAATGTCGTCTGGATGTAACGTAATCTTTTAAGTTTTTCATCCACTTCCCGTACTACCGAAATGTGTGAATTTTCGTACATGTGTTATAGGAATGATTTAAATACATACAATCAACATAAGGTAAACAGTATTAAAGTTTACTTTTGTCAGTACATAATCAGCGTGTTTTTTTAGTCTTTTTTGGTTAATATGACCAAGCCCCTCCTTGCCATCTCAACGCCCCCCTGAAAGCCTCAAACGCCCAAAAGGGGGCGTTATCGCCCACGTTGAGAACATATGGTCTAATGCATTACAAAAGAAGTAAATAATAAATGTGAAACACGTCTTAATTTGCTTATAAATACTTCAGTTAGCGATGATAATTATGGTATCACATTCGTTATCCAAAACCAATGTTGATACAAATGATTTAATTCCGAAAATTATCAGATCTTCCGAAATCCTTTCCCTACGCCTCTAGGCTCCTAAGATTGATTAGACACTTTCAAATTTCAATTGAATACCGTTCTTTCCTTAACACATTTTGCTTCTCTATGGAAATTTTTTAATAATACATAATTTTATTCATAACTAAACTATGTAAAAATCAGGGGTCAGTAACCTACGCCACGCATGCCACATGTGGCACAAATCTCAGTGGCAATCTGCACCACCCTATAAATTTGTCAATTTTTGAGTGAATAAAAGTTGCTAAATTTGCAAAGGACTTTCTTTAACAAATATTTTCAGAACTAGGGACGTTTAAGGAATTACAGAAAAATCTGAATGACAATTCTAAAGATTAATTTACAGTTATTTTGTAAATTATTGATTGCCATTGCTGGAGAAATTTAATTGTTTGAAGAGAGAACATTGCACGCATTTTCTGTGCTCTCGCTTTTGATTCTGCATATTTAAGTAAACAACCTTTCCTATAATGAAAAATATTTCGAGTTGGCAAATAAATAGTTTAACAACTGAATAGTCTGAATCGTGTCAAATTGAAAGTCAAACATTATACCCCTGATTTTGCGATATGAAAGTAGGCGGTGCAAGGACTAAGTTGGCATTAAAAATTATATTTATCTTTTTATTTAACTGTTATTAAGGCAAATGCTTATATTTTACATTGTCTATTTATTTTAATAAACATGTTTAAAAATATATAATATATGTACAATTTTTATTTTTTTTATTTTTGTTGAGGAAATACTCGTAGTAATATTTTATCTTGATTATTTTTATGATACGAAATATCTTTAAATGCTGCAATATTAAAATATAATAAAACCGTAAAGCTTACTCATTGACATCTATTATCTAATTCGGCATGTATTATTATGGGAATCGAATTGTGTTTGAAAAATGTCCTGCTTCGTGGCACACTGAATCCTATTGGTAGATTGGTTTGGCACGCCACAGTTAAGAGGTTGCCGACCCTTGGTATAAAGTATTTTGAGAGCACAAAATTTGTTTTTCGAAAAAATCGAGAAGTAAAAGATAACCGAAAAATTACCTCACAAAATTAATCGGACACTAAAAATGGCTACGAAACACATAGAAACAGTTTCAACTCTTGAAAGTCATACTCATGAGCTCATGGCTTTCGTTGCCAAGTCACGGTTTTTTTCTGTTAGTTTTTCTAGAAAAGGGGCTGAAAAACACCTTAAATCTATCATGGCTCTAAGTCCTCATATTTGAGGGTTTGGAGGTTAAGAGAGTGGGGTATCAACTCAAGTGTCACTTGAAAGAGGTACAAAATTACGAGGGCTGCCACCAATAGAATTCTCTCGCGTTGCTTTAGAGTGTGACATCAAGAAAAATACAAAAATGTATGTGCCACTTCATAAAAATAACATAAACAAAACTCAGTGGCTCAACAGCCCATAAGAGCCAAGGCCAACCATCTATGTATTCGTGACCATGGGTGCTGAAGCACGTGAGCAAATGTTCCGGTCATCCCAGTGCTTAGTTCCCAAGCAAGCTTGGTACTGATTTATCGACCACTGAAGAGATGAAATGCTGCGTCGACCTTGCCCAGCCCGGGATCTGAACCCCGGACTAGAGGCGTGGAAGCTCGATACATTACCACTCAGCCACTGGGCTTCAAGAAGGACATAGCCATCAAGTTTTTCTACTCCAGCATTAATAATATTATACTTTTGAGTCCCCCCCCCCTTTTTTATTATTATACACTCTTTTGAACCCAAAAGTTAAATTTCAATCTCCACTTCAAACATTACGTGCTGCCAATTAAAAATTGGCATTAATGTTCATTAATTTTGAGAATAAAAATTTCACAGCCTACAGCTCCTGTTCTTTCATAACAAAAAATGGTCTTTTCATAGGATGGCTCTGTAAAAACACTGATCTCAATACACTAACGAAGAGTTTTAAGTCAAACTGGAGGGGAAGAAATTTTCCATTTTGCAGAAAACATTACAGCAGCATTTCTCGAACTGTGGAATGCGCCCACCTAGGGAGCGTGATAACTCTACGAGGGTAGTGCGTGCATATTGAAAAGTCGAGAAAATATATTATTTTAAAAATTATGAATTTCCTGAAAGTAAACAAAAAAATACATTCTGAAACAAAAAATAAAATTAACATTTACACGGATATAATACGCTTATAAATGCATTAATACTGCATGATGTATTTTATAATCAATTTAACAATAGTAAGTTAAGAGCTAGTTTGATTATTACCAGTAATCCGATGGGTTTTTCCAAAAAAAATATGCATACTAATACTAGCACTTATCGAGATAATTTGTACGGTTTACAAATTATCCCAGAACTGCCAATTAAAAGCTACGTGATTCACTCCCAATGCCTCCGTTTTCCACTTAGGCCAGAATATGTGATGTTTTGGGGTGGGGAAGAATAAGAAAAGTAAACCCTCCGATACATAAGTAAAACCTTCGCAAACACTGGCAAGGTCCATTTATTGTATTCCAAAGCCTTCGAAATAATTTATGAATAGCAGTGTACAGAAAAGATCGTACTTCTGAGAGAAGTATATATATATATATATATATATATATATATGTAAGGATAATTAAATTAGATCTAAAATTAAATCTTTAACCACTTCTAGCTTTTATTTTCCCGTTACATCTTCAAGTATTAAATTTGTTACCCAGTTCGGGAATGGAGAATACATGGTTTTAACAGATCTTCCGCCACTCCTACCATTAATTTTTATTACCTAGTATTTCAAATATACCTCTTCAATAAGACATATATACGTAAAGACATCTGGCCCTTCAGAAGCCGTGGACTCTTGATTTTTAACACGTGTCCGTTTCTCTCTCTTTTCAAAAGATATTACAAAATGATTTCATGGAATAAAGACGGTTAAAATAAAATGTCTTGATGTTCACTCGAAAAAACATGACATATATATATATATATGTCCGGGGCAATTAACTCACTGATTGAGCGAGACGTAAATATATGCTAGTGACACTTAAGAGGTTAAAGTCGTATTGTAGCTTTAGCGACAAAGTATAAGATAATTGAATTCAATGCATTGTTATTTGTATGGAGGGGGGGGGCGATGAAAATTATGATTAAGTATTGGGTCGCAAATATTGAAAGTTTGAGAAGAACTGCATTACAGTGTTTAAAAAAAATGTTTATTCTTAATAATTTTTTAACAACAATTCCCTTATCAATGCGTTAACATTTCAATATGGCCCGCTTTAATTTTTTAACTAGATTTTCCTCTTTTTAATGCATTTCTTCCCCTAGTAAACAGTCTAATTGGATATATTTAATACCTTTTCGTTGAAAAATAGGTAGCTTTCGAATGTCGCGATATGCGTGATTGTTTAAAGAACTAAATGCAATTCAAATGTGTGTGAAAAAGCGTCAAACTCTTCAATAACTAAAAGGAACTGCAATTATTTTCAAACACCGCATGCTGTATTTGATTTCAATTCAAAAACTATCAATCCAACTGTATTTTCATGGTTGTCGAATAAAAATATAAAAAGTTTAGCAATTTTCGTCTCATTTGTAATAATCCAGAATCGCTTCTCTAATTAAACCTTAATCTCTTCCCACCTGTAATTCTCTTACTTCGGTTTATTTTAAAATGTAAAAGATTAATTATAAGCCAAATGTCATGTTATTTTTTGTGTTTTTATATTTAAGAGGATTCAGTATATATGTTTCAAAGACAGCGATATCACGTCTCAAGGAAGTTATCTCTACTAAGCGTCATGAAAATGACTTTTAAACTTGCATAGCGAATTCGCACCTGTTGTTTGAACTTGAATAGCTACTCGCCACATGTGGTAAAAGTTATGCACATGTATCGTGTTATGCAAATGACCTTGTTTAACGAATGCATAAAATGTGTGTTCTTAAAATGCTACCAATTTCATTTATATCTCAATGACCTCCTTTAAGAGAGAAAATAAAACGATATCAGGAGTTTGGAATAATAGTCTAGTGATAATAGATGCGTCTGATCGTTAATTATTTGCAAGGTCATTATAAATATAGCAACTTCCTTCGGAAAAATCTGGAACTAATAGAATTACCGTAAGTAAAACCTGTGTAACAGATACTGTTTTCGTGTTCGCATACCGTATAAAACTGTATTTTTTTAGTACATTTGCTGGGATTTATGTTGTATTTCAAAAACCTACCGTTTCTATAATAAATCGTGTGAAATATTTTTAAAAATTGAGAGAAAAAATTGAAATATCCCTCAATTTTTTATGAAGGGTGTGACGGATCTATACGCGTGCTTTCCTTAACCCTCTAAGGAAATCTTTGGACTATGAATATCAACAACCCTTTTCTGAAGAAGAACCCGTGATATGCATATTAAGTCTATTATATATACTTCAGGTCTGCTTGCTAGGAGTTAGTTGGAGAAATAGATAGAAGTTAGAAGAGAGATGGAAAGTTAGATAGAAGTTCGTTAGAAATAGAAATAGAGAAAGAAATAGATAGTTATATAGAGAAAATTGATATTTTTAATAGAAGTTACCAAGAGATTGTGTAGAACATTAAGAAGTAGAAAATAAGAAGACAATCTACAGTTCAGGTATCATTCATATTTACAACTCTTTTTTGTATTTAAATTATTAAAGAGATTTAAGAGACTTTTAGTCACATAACTACCGTGTAAATCAATTATTAAAGTAGAAGTTTGATTCATAAAGGAAAAGATCAATTTATTAGAAGTATTCTTCGCACGCGACTCTCGTCACAAAACTTCAATTCTCTACTTGGAAACATCTTATTTAATCTGATCAGTTGATTTGTGTTTGAGTTTATTAGTGTGCTGAATAAATAATTAGAAATTATCATGTCGAGTCGTCCTTCATTTCCTCCCACATCTTTTGCCGGATCTTAAAGTAGACAGAGAGGGGGGGGGTACAAGGGTTCTATACTATGCATTCAGGAAACTAGCAGAAATTGAACCATTTTAAGAGCAGCCGCGTATTTTCCCCCTGGTTATTCCAAGAATAATACAGAGCCATCATAAATGATTCATTCGTTGTGAAAAAGGATATATTTTCAAAAGAATTACTCGCGTTTAAAAGATATATAAAAAGAACCACAAACTAACCTCTGCATCGTGTACTCGTATTCCAAGTAGCATCCCGGATTCATTAACATCTTCCACGTCGCTGTTTTTGGTGCATTGGTGAGAATGACCTAGCTTTGTTCCTTTGGCCTTTCATATCCTCTGATTTAACGCCATGCAACCTTTTCCGGTAAAGGTACCCTAAGGACATTGTCTGCATGCCCTTGCCACAGTGCCTCTTCCTGCAAGTCGCAAACAACAAAGGACAAAATAAAAGCCCTTAACGATTGGTCCGTATGGGGGTCTCAGTTGTCTTAGTCGTCTAAAGCGTACATATCGGACCCGAAGCTGGTCAATTCAAATAACATTGCACCCAAGCAGCACTCAAGGTAACCATGGGGTCTTCCTCCCCACTGTCACCAACAGCTGGTCGTCGAAATGGTAACCCAAGAATTGAACACTAGATGGCAACACAGCCTAATGATACTGGTTGGTTATGCATAACGTGACCATTTATTTCTTGACTCAAAACGGGACATTGTTTTATTTAGGTCAATTAACAGGTATACAATATAAAAGCAACTTTTTAAAGTTATTTATTCAGAAAAAGTTAGCTTAAAAGTTACGAATTAAAAAATATACCCAAAAAGTTTAATTATATTTATATTTATCAGAGGAACAAATTTGCTTTAATACAGCCTGTGAAGATTTTAAGTAAGAATTAAACTCTTGGCACGCTTTTTTTTTATATTCAACTTAATTTTCAACATCGCCTTTAGAACTGAAATTTGTAACTGGGATTTCTCAGATGTCCACAATTTGTTCATCATAGAAAATACTTTTTCTACTGGAGCATTTGCAGCGGCAAACATAAAATACATTCAACTAAAATAGAAAAGTTTTCATACTGTAGATTGCTGGCGAGAAAGTGTTTGAATACTTCCACCCAACAAGTTTCCGTGGAAACATTTAGATTATTTCATTCGGTTACTTTTTGCAATGTAATGTAGTCAGAAATTAATGAAAATTAATCAAAAACTTCTGCATCTTTATTACAGTCAATATACTCCTTTTCAATCAATACATCCAAAGATTTTTGAACGTCTTCCCATACGGGGATTTTTTTTAAAATTTGCTCAATAAAATATCTCCATTTCTTTGATAAGAAAGTAAGTCCACTGCTCCAGATATTTACGTCTAGTTTCATAAAATTCTTTAGCCGTTCTTTTCGCAAACTCATCTATATCGGTACCATTATCTTTTTATTTCACCATTAATTGACTCACCGTAAATGGGAGAGACTGATTGGTCCGTTTCTGAGTCAAATTGTCTTTTAGTTGATTGATTTCTTTTGCAGTTTCAGTTGCCGATACAGTCTGACATTCAAGTTTCAATACAGGTTTCCAAACCGCTTCGCGCGGTTTTCGAAAACGGGACAATTTTGCGTCCCAGAGTTCATTCCGGGGACACCGGGACTCGTAATTATAAAAAGGGACAGTCCCGTTCAAAACGGGACATCTGGTCACATTAGTTATGGAATCATTCCATTGAGAATCTAACTAAGACATTCTCAATAAATCACGCACGTTAAATCTGTCGAGAGCTCAAACATCCTCCCGTTGGTGTGGTGTATTAGTTAAGAGAGGGGTTGCCCAGCTTAGGTGTCGTCCCCATCATTTGACCATGGTTCAAAATTTTGAGGTCCGTCGCCAAAAGCCCACGAATAGCTAAAAAGTGTGTCGTTAATATCCATTCACTCCAAAAATGGCCCCTCAGGGGGCTCACCTTCTTTAGGTGAGTACGGGTGTCACAATCCCGAGGTGCCCTAGTGATATTTTCCTTTTCCACGGGGTTTACTGTCTTTGGTAAACACGGGCTTCATGAACCCGGATACCCTAGTGATCCTTCTCTATTGTCAACCCTCTTTCTTGTCATTCAATTCATTCTTTCTTTCTCTCTTCCCATCTAGACCACAAATATTAAAACAAATGTTTGGCGCAGTATAGCCGAAATCGGCTCTTGCGCCAATAAACCCCAAAATCACTCACTCACTCACTCCAAAAATGGTGCGAACATTGTGACTTTAATATTCACTCACTCACTATGCAATTTTTTGTTGCAATTTTTTATAGCCCCCGGAGAAAATGTATCTTTTTTAAAAAATTGTTGTAAGTTGAAAACAGGCAGAAAAGTAGCCTAGGGGGGCGCGAAAATATCAAACTGTCAAAAATGAAAGATTTAAAAAATTACAAATTTACTGAAAGGAAGCAAAAAATAAAATATACATTCGGACATAATAAAAAATAAAATACACTAGAACGTCGTTTATCCGAATCAATTGGAACAGGATACCGTTCGGATACGCGATTGTTCGGATCACCAAAAACCGAATGCGATCCATGCAGTATATGAAACCGGACACTATACAAATATTGAAAAATCATCACATGCGGAAAACGTGCTTGAAAAAAAAAGCAAAATAGGTGCAAAATGTCGCAATTTTACCTTTATTGTGGAAAATAACCACTTATTGTTCGCTGTGCCATGGTACACCTTCGTTTTGTCAATGCAAAGTCTCTGATTCTCTTCAGCAGTAGTTGAGTAGAACAGCACTGATTGTTGTTCGTACCACTCCGTAGCTGTCTCTAACGCAGAAACGCGTAAACATTTGCTACTTTCGTTGTAGTTGTCCTCGTCTTCATCCGTTTCATCGTCGACAGGGTTGGATTTTTCTTGCACGGAAGTCACAATCTCGTCATCATTTAGCATTTGAAATCAAGTCTTCTGCATCGCAGGCCATCCTGGTTTCTACATCAACACAACTCAACAAAAGAACAAGTATACACCACTTCACTTGGAAACAAACTGAGCAAATATTCCGTGGAGATGTTTACCAAATCACACAACTGAAATTCTCCAAATATCCCTAATCTTAGATTTTCCCGACACTTGGTCTCACGCGAAACAACTGTTGAGTATTGCGTTGCTCGAAAACGCATCGAGACTCCAGTCCGGATAATAAACGTTCGGATAAACGACACGCTACTGTACATACATTTACACTGATATAATATATTTCTAAATGTATCTGTAGTGTCTGGCTACTGTTGGTGGAAGATTATGGAATGTTGGCGCTATTTAGCGCGTCTTAGAGGTGATGGTCTTAGGCGGTGTGTTACTGTTTTTTAGAGAGAAGGTGATTGACCCTCGAACGAGACGGTCGGGGAAGAGAGAGAGACACTTGTTTTAGGAGTGCGGTGAATTGCGCTTGTGTTTTGTTGTATTGGAAAAGATAGAATCCTGTTCTCTATTGACACGACGTGCTGTGTCGTGAAGGAAAAAGAAAGTAATAAAGACCATACAGTATCAGTAATGTAGAAATTATAAATGTTTCAGTAATGTTTCAGTTACAAATGTATGTGTAACGGGGGGGGGGGGTATGAATGTGTGTATCAATACTCAGATTAACTATCAATGTATTTGATAATTAATCTCGCAATTCTTAGTGAAGAACAAGTTTTTATTATTACTATGGGATTCACGTACACTTGTCAGATACAAAATTTTATACTTATCTTGATTATTTGTATGGTTTATAATTAAAATAGAAATGTAGTTTTAACGTCAAAGTGCATTGTTATTGTGGGAATGAAGTATGAAGAAAATTAAGATTGAAAATTGGGTCGCAAACATTGAAAGTTTGACGAGCACTGCTGTAAGCACATTAATTTTAGAATAAGTTAAATAAGACAACTCTTTGCGGACTGCTATTTGCCCAACGTTGTTCCAAAGAGTATTCTAGAATTAAAGTTCAAAAACTTTTCTACTAATTCAGAGATTTGTTTTCAAAAAGTGATGCAGATGTGAATTAGATTAACTATATTCGGTATAAGATGAATTTAGGAGTTCGTAAGAACAGTTATCGTAAAATCCAACTTATATCAAGGAAAGAGGAAGTACGAAAGCTGATAAATTACATCACTTTAACCTCAACAAGATCTTCGGCATCTGCTGTAGTACTGGTTAAGAAGATTGATTCAATGCGATTTCGCATTGATTATAGGAGATTAAATAATATCACGAAGAAAGACGCCATCCCTTCTTAATAATTGATGAAACTTTTGCTCTCAATAGTTGAAATAAATGGTTATCTAACCTTGATTTTAAGAGAAGTTACGGCGAAGTAGACATTTTTTCTCAGTTCAGAAAAGACGGCCTTCGTCTCGTGACAGAGACTGAAAGTTCAAAGTCATGACTTTCGGATTATGTAATATTCACTCCATTTTTCAAGAGAATAATGAATAGAAACTGTACTTCGAAGAATAACTAGTATGCTTGGATGACATAATCACTGTCGGATTCACATTTCAATAACCTCTAAGTAACCTTCAATATCTTAGAAGCTAAGAATGCAAATTTTAAACCAATTGTTAGTAAATGCCGATTATTTGGTCAAAAGTTTTGTTATGTTGGGCATATCATATCGTAAATAAGTGTTAAAATCGTTTTTGAAAAGACTGACGTAGTAAAAAATGCCTAAGACAGAAAAACATGATCTTCGAAATTTCACTGCATTATGCACTCACAATAGACTCTCCGTGAAGACTGGCGGTTGAAAGACTGGCGGTTGAAAGACCTTAATGCAAGTTCAAATATCAACACAAAAACTTTATTTGGACCAATCTGTCTAAATCAGCATTCAATTATTTAAAACAGCCTCTAATAATTTTCCAATGCTCAGGAATTTCAAAGCCGGCCTCAATTTTGAAGTAGAAGAAATAATAAAATTTGCCAAAAGCAGATGAGAGTTGAGTATTATGGAATACCATTTACATTTCTAAAATAACTCTTTACTGATTTTTAATAAAAAATCTCCAATATCATCATGCATATACTATAAACGATTGTAAGGAATATTATCATTTGTCAAAAAAAAAATATATTAATTTTGTTGCTATGGAAAAAAAATTTTTTTTAAATGGTAAATGGAGGGCATATAGAATAGTCAGGTAATAATTTGGAATAAGTGGTTTAAACCAATGCTTCTCAAACTTTGAATATTTGCGATCCAATATTCAACCATGATTTTCATTGCGCCTCCCTCCTAAAAACAATGTATTGAATACAATAATACTATACTTTGACACTAAAGTTGGAATACGACTTTTTCTCAAGTGCACCAGCGTATATAAACGTCTCGCTCAGCCAAAGCATTAATTGCTCCGGACGTATATAT